>ML807620.1:139190-173002 GCA_009831015.1 Picea engelmannii
TTCCTCTACAGTCAGCACACCTATGGTGGTTGGTTGCAAGCTGAGCAAAGATGATATCTCACCTGATGTTGATCAAAGGACATATCGTTCAATGATAGGCAGCCTTCTGTACATCACAACATCCTGTCCTGATATAATGCAAGCTGTTGGAATGGTAGGTCGTTTTCAGTCTGCTCCTAAACAAAGTCATTTGGCAGCTATCAAGAGAATATTTAAATACTTGAAGGGAACAATAACTTATAGATTGTGGTATCCTAGAAATAAGAATATCTAGTTAACTGCTTATTCAGATGTAGACTGGGCAAACTGTGTTGATGAAAGAAAAAGCACCAGTGGAGGAGCATTCTTTTTGGGTGACTCATTAGTTGCATGGCTTAGTAAAAAGCAAGGATCCATTTCATTATCCACTACAGAGGCAGAATACATTGCTGCTGCTACTTGCTGCACACAGATCTTATGGATGATACAAACTCTTGCAGATTTGAAGGTAACTTACACTGATCCTATCCCAATTCATTATGATAACACCAGTGCAATAAGTGTCTCCAAGAATCCTGTTCTTCATTCCAAGACTAAGCATATTCCAATCAAGTATCATTTTCTCCGAGAACAAGTTACAAACAGAATTGTTCAACTGAATTATATTCCTTCCAAAGAACATATTGCTGATGTCTTTACTAAACCATTAGCAACGACTCCTTTTGGATACCTTCGTCAAAAGTTGAGGGTTATAATCTTAAGTGCCTAATCTGTTCACCTGGTCAGGGGGAGTATTTATTGAATATCTGGTGTCTTTTCTAGATTTTTATAGATGACAGGGGGAGTATGTTCTGCAACAAGATCAATGCTTCTTCTCTGACATTGATGTCAAAGGGGGAGAAAGGAGTCGAGTTCGAAATGTCTCGGGAACAGAGTTGAGCCTGAATGGCCAAATGTAGAGGAGAGTTGGGTATGAATGAAAGTGTTTCCATCAATTCCAAAGGGGGAGATTGTTGGCAAATTCAGTGAAGAGACAGCCAATACTTGTCATTGATGGAAACATTGAAGATGACATGCAAACAAAAGACAAGTTCAGAGAGGTGAATGATCGAAAGCAGTGAGTAATTGAACGCAGAAAGAGCCGTTAGATTTGGTGCAGGGTCACCGACATCTGTCGGATCTGTGGAAGTTGCATGGAGGATAAGTCCTTGTGAACAAGAGGAGAGAAGTCCTGACAGGCATCAGGATATCGGTCATTGGGAAATCGGAGTTCTTGAGGTCGTGTGCATTGGGACAACAACAGTCGTGAAATCCCGATGGGATCTGGACCGTCCATTCGTGTGGACACGTGGCAGTGATCGGACATCACCAGGAGAAGCTCGACAGGAGGCTTCATCGGAGAATCGGGAATCAGAGTTTCACGAGTCCCATGAACAATTACAACAGAAACCCTAAAATCGCGATGAAAGAAATCCCGATTGAACCTGAACCGTCAGATCAACATGTGATCTAGATCGTCGATTCAACTCACAACAACAAACCACGTCAGCTAGGGACACATGGCACAACCAGGTAATGACAGGTGTCAGGCAGATTCAACACTTTAGGCACATGTAAGTCACGAATCAGAGTGACACGTGACAGTATGTAACACGTCTCAAACCACGTGTGAAGACAGTGGAGTATCAGGGATCGGGGATCGAGACTTTGAAATGTCAAGAACACACTACAACAGAAACTCTGAAATCGCGAAACGCGATATTGCGATTCAATCGCAACTGTTGAGTCAAGATTTCATCAGGACCGTTGATCACAGGCCGTATCGGAGTTTTAGGGATCGCGAATTGAAAAGGCAAAGAACACAATGCAACGGGAATTTCAATTTCGCGATGAGTAAATTCCCGACTTAATATGAACAGTCTGATCTAGAAATAATCTGGATCATTGATTTGGTTTCATTACAGAATGTCGGAGATCGGGTTTTGGTTTTGACAAGATCTTTGAGAATTAGAAAAGATGAAACCTCAATGAGAGGGTTGTCCGAGGTCATATGTTGACAGTCATATGGGCCAAGGTCTATAGCCAGCAGGGCTAGCATATGAAGGGAGCGTCGGCATTTGGATGATCGAGAATCACGCGGGTGTATGCATTGAGGCATCACAAACCTTGTAGCCCTAACGGGGTAAGGCTGTGGTCACGGAGTGACGGTCACGTTGACTAGGAGCTAAGATCAGGAGGGATAGCATATGAAAGTGCTGAAACCCGATTTAAAAGGCAAGAATAATGAATATTATCCAACGGTGTGGATAAGGTTTGAATGTGATCGGAGGGTTGCTGTTCTTTCTCACACATTAACAATTTCAGTTACAAATCCATTAGTGAAATGGACTCATGATTGAAAATTAGTTGTCGATCAGTTGGCATTTCAGTTGGCTGAACAGTTGTCGTCAGTTTCTCCAAGGAGTTGGGAAGTTGAAACATTGTGTCCGTGTGTATAAAAGTAGACGAAACAGACTGTGTCCGTGTTGCTGTTTTGATGAGGAAAGGAGTGAAACTGTAAGGAAGAATATAGAAGAGGATGCGTGGGAGGAAAGGAAGCAGATGTGTAGAGTGAAATGGAACATAGAGGAGAATAACAGAGCAAGAGAAAACAAAGAGCAGAATAGCAGAACAGATCAGACTTACAGAACAGAGAAAGGAAGGTAAGAATTGATTTATATGGGAAATTGTCTGTGTATTCATTATTTGATATTTTAGGGAGGTTGGGAGGTGCTCAGGAGGACTGTTGTCCTCAGAGGTTCAAGTGGGAGCTTGAACACAGGAAGTTGTTGCTTCCATCTGGTTGCAGCCAGAGAAACAAGGGTGGCAGGGTGGTGCTAGGGAGAACAAGTGTTCTCTGTTATACAGGTTGGAGCCTGTGTAACTAGAAGTTGGTGCTTCCATCCAGTTGGTGCTGGAATATTCAGGAAGTTGGTGCTTCCATCCAGTTGGTGCTGGAATATTCAGGGAGTTGGTGCTTCCTTCTAGTGGGTGCTAGAGAAACCAGAGAGTTGGAGCTCTCAAACAAGTTGCATCTTGTAAAACAGAGGTAGAAGCCTCACATTGAGTTGGTGCTCAATTGTAAATGATGTACATAACTGAAAAAGACTACCTATCATTTCGAAGAAGAAGAGGTTTTCTCCCTTTATGGGTTTCCTCGCGAAAATCTGTCTCTGTGTGTACTTTATGTGTGACTGATGGTCTTTATTTTTACTGTACATATGTTGTATGTTGTTGATGATCACTTAAATAAAGACTAATAATATTTAAAAGGTATAAAATTGTTTAAGCTCATAAACAACTGATTCACCCCCCCCCTCTCAGTTTTTTTAGTATTTCCAACAATATAGACAGTTTATTGATGAGCTTAGGCTTTACCAAGAGTAAAGTAGAATCAAATATCTACTTATTGGATTAATCAGTAGGTGCAGACACTAATAGATCTCCCTAGATCCACTTGGATCTAGAGCAAAATAGGACAGGACATGACTCTTTCCCTAAGTTATGAACATTGAATTAGCTAGTAGGGAGGAACAAGTAACATACCTTAGTATCACTTCCTAGGGTCTCTGTTGCTCCTACTTCACTTCGGTGCTCTTGTGAGGTCAAGACCAAGACAACACAAACCAAGCAAAGTGAAGATAGAAAAATATGTTCAATCGTCAACTTATGTGTATGATCAAGGAATTACACAATAAAGTAAGAATGACTTTATGGGAAAAGGACATGCCACTGTATCATATTAATCAAAAGTAGAAGATACAACCTGATCGCCTTGATGTCGCAAGCTTCCTTTCGGTGGCTCTTGGCTCCAACACACAGACTTGCTCGATCCTTGTATGAAGAAGATCCAATTTCTCTTGATAGACTTGCTAGAGTCTCCAAGCTCCTGTTCAAGCTAGGTCTTTCACACAATTCTTTCACCAATTCTCCAATGAATCTTGCTTAACCTTTTCCATGAGAATCCTATCAATATAGAGGAGAGGATGAGATGGTTACTTGGATAAGAATTATCCCACAATATCAGGGAAACCAGTAAAAGGATAACCATTCGAATGCCAACCCATTCTTCTAGAAGATTCCCTTCTAGAACCATTGAGACTTGATCTTTTTCCAAGATTGAGAGCAAGTTTGCACCCTAGCTATGTAGCACAGTGTGAGAAGTTCACACCCTATTTGAAGGTAGCCTGCGAGAATGGGTCATTCTCGCACCTTAGGATATGAGCAACCTGCGAACTCTCTTCAAAAGTATGTTTTCTGGGAAGAGACGAATGTCACTTTTCTCAGGAGAAAAGCTCTTATTAGGAGCCTGAGTACACCATCATCAATGCATAATAAATATGACCAAAATAATGGGTAATAGAATGCCCCCAAAGTATGAGGCTGGAATCACTGACAACCGAAATACTTTGTAAACTGCGTGTGTGTGTATGTCGGAAACCAGGAGCGTATCTAATCGGAAGCTTGTGAACAACCAAGCATATGTAGAATATCATATTAATTCTAAGGTAGCATTCCCATACTCAGATCACAAACGAATGACATTATAAGCATAGGTCATGGCCACCAATCATACACTGTGGATCCATGTCATCAAAATATATCATAGCCACCAGGAATACACTGTGGATCTATGCGAGAAACTTCAAATTGAGACGACATAGCCATGAAACATACAAAGTGGATCTATGTGTCACAAATTATACATATTCCATCGCAACCTGGACAAAGAGATGATATCCAGGGTCTTCAATCTCATCGCCCAAAAGTACAAATCTACCCATGTGATTACATGTGTTGAAGTCGAATATGGTAGAAACCACTTGATTATTGGTCATTGATGAAACCGTTAACAAGTGTGAGGGAAATCACCATTAATGTCAGTGACTCCCAAGGTACTCTAGTACAATCCTTCAAATGTGAATGAATGAGTTGAGGTTGAACATTTGACAGAATCTTTCGATCATGGGTCAATGATGTAAATCCACTGTCAAAAGCGAGGAAACCTGCCATTGAGGCATGCAAGTTCCAAGGTACCAAAGAATTTCTAAGTCTTGTTTCCGGATAATGAGCTGAAGTCGATGGAACAAAAATCATCACAGAAGGGCCTTGATGTATCCCCCATCAATGACATGAAATAAGTAACATATTTTGAAGGTGAAACAAAGTATGATGTAAGTTGGACCAGACACAGGGAAGGCCGACACGAAGAGAATGGACAACTGTAGATGGCCAACTCAATAGAGGTTTTGAACTTCTCTTGAACATATGAACGACATGACCAATGATTTGGAAGCATTGACTTAGAGATGACACAGGGTATGACCTTGTAGCAAATCGAATGAGAGACAAATGGATTTCCCAAACCAATTTCAAATAATGAATAGGGGGGTTTCATGTTCAAGAGCAACACTTACTACCAATTAATATGAATACGAGAACACATCCCTTTCCCAAATTTTTCCCCACCATTTCTGGCGAGTACCTCTTTATTTTTACGCAAGCTTGAGGAGGATAACATATGCTTTTTGATATAATCTCATCCTTCAGATGAGTCCTTTGGAGTATTTTTAATGAACCCTAGGAAGGAGTGGTTCAGTCCCATTACGGGTCTGTCGATGTTTGTTTAACGAGTCCAAAGATAGAAAACTCGAAGGTTTTTCATGATTATAGAGTCTGGAAAAACACTTAAAAGAGAACTCTCTCAGTTCCTTTTTCATAAAATAGTCTGATGAGACCGAAAAAGAGATAAATTATTGCCCAAAAGATGCTTTCTTCAAATACTTTAACAAGCGTGAAAATAGCAAGGTTGCTCGGCTATCTTTTCATGTTTAGAGAGTCTGAAAAGAGCTTAAAGAGGACTCCAAGGGGGTTCCTTTTTCGTATAACCTTGTTGAGCCCGAAAAAGTGATAAAAGTGTGCTCGATCGCGTTCTCATGTATTTTCAAGCATGAGAACGGACAAAGACCAAGCTCGAGGTTTTGTACAAAAACCATAAAAAACAATCAAAACATGTGATGAAGAAGAAAAATATATCCACATCCCTGTGCATGAACATCAAAGTCGTTACGCCTACAAAAGTTGTACTCAAAAAGGCATTAGGAATTAGTTTTTTAATAAATAAATTATTATAAAATCCAATAACATGGTAAAAGTAAATATAAATAAGTAAAAACTGTTTTTACCATATCATTTTATCTTTACCAATATTTGAACCCCAAAACTGTGGTCTTCTGAAGTTCTTTCGTATCCCGGGCATGAGAGATCAAGTCAGGTTATTGGAGTACCTTGTGCATATGTGGGATCCCGATCAACAAGTATTCCATGTAGGGGTCCACACATTATCCTTGGATATTGAAGACATTTACTTCTTGACAGGACTATCACGATGTGGGTACCACGTGAACTTGATTGGTAGCAGAGGTGGTGGGCTGCCTATGAGTGAGTACTGCCATTTGCACTGTGTTCCAGAGGCAGAGAGGAGAAAAGGGAAAGAAACTATTTGGGGAGTGCGAGATTTGACCCTCTACACTATTTTTTTCACCATTGCTCGTATGGCTGGGAGATCCACTCCTCATGTGGCTCTCTAGAGCTACTTTTAGTATCCCATAGAGTGTACTGAGCCTCGAGTTTTTAACTGGACAGATGCAGTGCTTCATAGCATGAAGAGGCAGTTGACCAAATGCAGGCGAGGTAACCTGAAACAATTTGGGTATGAGTCTTTGTTGGTGTCCTTCTTCCTTGAGAGGGTTCCCTTGATAAGGCTGCAAGTTGAGTGGGATTTACCAGCCCCAATAGATCCAAGAATGCTGAGATGGTGCCAGCTCATGGCTTGGCATGTAGCTAGACCAATTATCAAATATGATGATACCTTCTTCGACTGGTTGCGACCACAAATGCTGATGGTTGACGATTATGCTTATGCCAGGTTGGATTTCCGAGGAGATCTAGACTTGGTTTTGCCTGAGGGTGCTCAGTGGGGGGAACTTGGTAATAAATACACATTTTTTTCTTTTTAAATGTTTTTGTGAATTTTATCATATGCAAATGTTTTTATAATGTTCGTCCAAGGTCTAAATACAAAATTCTTTTTCGATGAAACAGATGTGGGACCTTACTGACCTCCTGGTACTTCTCCTATTCAGCGGTGAGGAGAGGCGGTGCCAATGCCACAATGGGATGACGAAGATTAGGAAGTGGTGGAACAAAACCTAGAGGGTTTGACAACAGATATTCCAGACATGCCTCTTGGAGAGGTTCCACAACGTTATCAACGTCATATAGTAGGAGTGTCAGATTCCATTGGCCGACTGCTTCGTAGGGTTTCCCGGGCAGTCGTGTGTTACCATGAACGTCATCCATGACATCACCTTGTAAAAGCTATGAGCTTCAGATTTTGAAATTTTGGTCCTCAGATAGAACCTTTTTGTAAAAACTCTTTTGTTCATTATATATACATACAACTTCTACTAGTTTATCTTTTGCTGTGTGAAAGTTGATGTGATTGATTTATAAATGATCCAAATGTCTGTCTAATACATAGTTATCCAATGCATCAGTTAATGTATTTAGACATATAGGAATATCTTGATATTCAATATAATCAAAATAACATTCCAAGAGAAAAATTCGCAAATACACCCATAACAAAGTAGGACTTTGAATACCATAGAAATTATTTAACTGTAGTACTACAAGCTGTGAATCGAGTCTCACAACCAAATGATGGATTCCGAGTGAGATAGCATCAATCAACAATTTGATAATGGCGCTATACTCTGCAATATTGTTGGTCGCACGACCGAGACACACACCTCGTAAGGAGACAAGTTCGTTTGTAGGGGTGTAAATTGCCCATGTAGTGGAAGCAAGGTTCTGAGTACTACGACTAGTGCCATCAGCGAAGCCAATGTAGGGTAGCGAAGACTCTTACATCTGGAAATCAAACACAACGTCACATAAGGGCAGAGACCAGATAACGAAAAAAACAAGCTACAGTAACACATAAGATGTATGATACAATAAAAATACAAGTACTCGTGCACAGGTGATTTTATGCATAGTACTTCTTCAAGTACAACCCATTCCTGGGTTCACTCAAAGGGATACCATCGTAATCTACTAACTCATAAGCCCCTTTTTCCAACACTCATCTAACAATATAAGGACCTCACCACATGGCTTCGAATTTTCCAGCTCTTAGCATATCTCGATCTTGTTCATAGAGGAGAATGAGATCTCCTTCGGAGAAAATGCGAGGCTTGACATGTTTGTTGTATTCGGCCTTGACACATTTTTTTCTGAGTTTCTATGACTAGTGTAGCATCGTGTCGAGTTTCATCTAATCACATAAGATACAATAGATGTTCTTCCTCAGTAGAAGTGTTTGGTAGGAGTTCAACAACTAGTTTTAAAGAGGGTATCTTGCATTCAATCGGAAGAATGGCTTCCAAACCATAGACTAATCGAAAAGGTGTAAACCCAGTAGAGGACTTGACGAATATCTGGTAAGCCCACAATGCCGGAAATAACATTGTGTGCCAACTTGTTTTGTGAATCCCTATCATTCGTCGGAGCATAGTTATGAGAATTTTGTTAATTGCTTCGACTTGGCCGTTGGCTTGTGGGTAATAGGGCGTTGAGTTTTCATGGCGAAGACCCAAATTTTCAGTAAGTTTGGACATCGTGAAGTTTCGAAAGTGGCTACCGTGATCAGTGATGATAGCCTGGGGAACACCAAAATGAGCTATGATGTGATTAAAAATGAATAATGCTGCAGTCTTTCCAGTGTTGTCAAATGTCAGCATCGCCTCGGCCCATTTCGTAAAGTAATCTACGGCTACAATAATGTATCGATGCCCCCCGATCGAGTGAGCGTGACATGTCATAAAATCGATGCCCCATTTCACAAAGGGACCAATGGAGACCACAGGGTGAAGAGGAGTGGGATGCGACTGGATCTTGTTATTATAGGTCTAGCAAGCATGGCATTTTTGAACGACGATTATGCAGTCGTTAAATAAAGAAGGCCAAAAATACCCTGCTCGTAAGATCTTCTGGGTAGTAGCTTACCCAGACATATGACCACCATAGGCTCCAGAATGGCAATCATTTAGAGCTTTCTTGGCTTCGTCGAACTTTAGGCAGCGTAAAAAAATGGAGTCAATCCCTCGATGATAAAGAGTATCCCCGAGGATAATATATTAATGGGCTTGGTAGCGTATTCGACGTCAGTCAGTACTGGACAAAGTTGGAAGGAAAGTCTGGGTTTGGAGATATATGATGATATCACCATACCAAAGATCATCAGTGCTGATGAGGAAAAGGGATTCATCGGGTAATGAATTAGCTACTACATTTTCCGTTTCAGAATAGGGAAAGTCGCATATCAACTCAGCAAACACTAAGGAATTCTTAGACTTGGCACGTTCGAATTCCAAGTCAAACTCCTGGAGTATCAAGATCCATTTGGAGTATTTTCCCCCTAGCAATTGACGTGTGAGAATGTGTTGCATAGGGTTGCATTTAGAAATCACTGTAGTCTTGCGAGAGAGGATATAGTGCTGGAAGTCTTGGACGGCTTGGAAAGCTGCCAAGGCTAGTTTTTTGACATGTAAATACTTGATTTTGGTAGGTGTTAGACTTTGACTCAAGTAGTAGATAACATGTTCATCATTAGCATCATCCTCTTGGATGAGAACCATACCAATGGTGTAATCCAAGGCAGCAAGGTAGAGGAAATAATTGCGACTGTAATCGGGGGGAAAGAGAAGCAGACCATGTGTTAGGGGAAATTTCAAAGCTTCGAAACCATTGTTTGCGATGGTATCCCATACGAACTCAGACCCCTTTTTTAGGAGCCGCGTAAATCCATGAGTTATCTCAGTGCAATTTGGGATAAAATGACAAAGAAAGTTTGCTTTCCCCTGCAAACTTTGTAACTGACAAAGTGTAGAAGGAGGAGGGAGATTAAGGATCACCTCAACCTTTAAAGGATCCACCCTAATCCCTTGACATGAAACAATAAAGCCTAGAATTCAGCCGGATTCCACGTAGAAAACACACTTATGAGGATTCAAACGTATACGGTAAAATCGACAACGGACGAAAATGGCTCGGAGGTGGGTGGGATGATCAACTTGACACATTGAGTGAGAAGGTAAATCATCTAGATATGGTTGCACAATGTGCTTGATATCATGGAAGGCATAAGACATAGTGCATTGAAAAGTTGTGCCAACATTCTTGAGACTGAAAGGGAGTTTTTGATAGGAAAAAGTGCCCCAAGGACAAATAAAAGAAGTCTTATGTTGATCCTTAGGAACTATGTTGATTTGATTATACCCAGAGAAACCATGCATCAGAGAGAAGATTTCACTTCCGGTGCAATTGTCGACAATCTGATCGACGAAGGGGGTAGGAAAGTTGTCTTTGGGACAAGCTTTTTTGATATCCCTATAATCAACACATACACGAATTGTTCTTTGTTTCTTGTCGATCGGGACAAGATTGGAAACCCAGTCAATGAGAGCCACTGGGTAAATAAAGCCAGATTTAAGAAGTTTTTCGACTTTAAGCTTGATAGCAACCACTTTACATGGGTGAATGGGATGAAGGCGTTGCCGGACAGGTTTGATGTCGGGGTATGCCTTGATCTCATGGATCACAATGTTGGGGTCGATACCCAACATTTCTTCATAGCTCCAGGCGAAAATGTCACGAAACTCTTTGAAAAGGGACGTATAGGTGACAATTTCGTCAGGGGAACATGAAGCTCCGATATGGACATTTTCGACAATTCCAGGTTTGATGGATATGTCGAGGGGAATAGTGGGTGAGATATTGCTTAAGTTCCCTTCAGAAAACACATCGTGTGTGGGCTTGGGAACAATTGAGATGACGACAATGGTCAATGAGGTCAAGATCCGTTGGTAGTTCTCAATGGTATGTGGCTCCAGGAAGAGGATGGAACGATGATGTCCATCATCCCAAGGGGTGTCTTCCATGACATACATGATCATCTCGTCTATGGGAAAAATGACACAGAAGGGATCTGGAGACAACTCACCAAGAGAGGGGGTAGAAGGGGTTGCTGATTGAATGTCTTGATAGGTGGATTCAACCGAACTTAACAACATTTCGTCACCATAACAGAGATGATCTCCAGGGTCAGGTATTATCCATGGGTTGTGAGATGCAGGAATTCCATGAATCGAGGTGGAGATCATGTTGATTGAAGCAATGGACGAGCGTGGAACATCGGGCGGTGGAATGGGGAAAGTACCCATTAACGAAGAGTCTTTAAGAAGGCCTACACCGACATTCTCATAACCCGGTGGGGTTTTAGCGATGAACGGTATGTTGCCAGTACGGGTGTCAGAGTTAAAGAAGGCTAATTGGTTGACGGTGACTACCTTCCCTTGATGTGGGAAATGTACCACATGAAAAAGGGTCAACACAATGACATGCATAGAATCGATCCAACTGCGGCCAAGCAGAAGATTGTAATCAAGAGGAGCGTCAAAGACTTCCACTTCAACTTGGACCATTTTGCCTTCTAACATGATGGGCAACGAAGGAAGGACACCGTAGGGCTTAAAACCGAAGCCATTGAAGGCTTTGAGAGTGTTCTGGGATTTATTCAAAGAGGGAGAGCCAATGGCTTTCCAACAAGTAAGAGACATGACACATGTCGAGGCACCCTCGTCGATAACAGTTTGACAAATGTTTTTGTCAGAGACAATCATTTGGATCTGGAATGCTAGTTGAGGGGGTAATCTTGGAATGTGATCTTCCAAGTAGAAAATTATTAAATCTGTATCCGTCAGGTCAATTCCACCGATAGATTTCAATAGTGCCTTCCATTTTGTGGGACAACTTTGAAGGACTTCTAGGGATAACATCGTAGAAGGTGCTTGGGCCAGATCTTCAACAATGCTGTAGTTTTGGGCAGAACGAGCATGAGGATTGAAAGCCGATTTCTGAATGATGCCCTTTGGGGGGGGTCGAAGAACTGTGTCAAGGCTCGATCATTCGAGATGAAGAGGATCGGTGGTAGGTGGAGTCACAGGAGAGGGTTGTACCAATGAAGGAGGTAGGTAATCAACCTTCTCTTTAGAGGGAGAATAATCTTTGGCTCGAGTGGTGAGTGCAATGTTGTTCTGCTTTGAATCGCTAGTACACATCAATACATAGGATGTAGTAGAAGATGAGGGTTGGTCATGAATGACCAATTGAGCCTGTTTTTGAGATGGGAAGGGTTGGGACAAAATAGCCGGAGCAGGTGGTTTTGGGGCTCCTTGAAGGAACTTAGTGACCTTGATGCATTGTGGACAATCCTTCGTGTAGTGATCATCACCACAGATAAGACAAGGGTATCGAGGTTTGCACTTATCCCTATCATCAACAGGTGGAGTTTTGGTTCACTCTGCTTGAGAAGTATTTTTGTCCTCCTTATTCTAACCCCTTCCCTTTTTGGATTTGTTTTTACCGGCTGGGGTAGATTGAACTGCATTTACCTCAGAAGTCTTGCTGGTGGGAGGGGCAAGAGATGGAGCATTTTGAACATTAGAAGAAGCAGGTTTGGGGTTGGTGCTTGAGACGAAATGTGGTTGGGCATGGAAAGTGCCAATCACACCATCGGCTGCATGAGAAACAACTGGAGTAGTTGAAGTGGTGGAAGTGGAAGGATAAGGTAAGTCAGGTACTAAGTCGTAAAGGGTACCCATTTGTGAGTAAACGAGGTCAAGGTATTGAGCACGACTTATGGCCTTCTCTTCCGTGACTACTCCACCCATGGTGATGTCACAACCGATGTCATTCACAAATGATTTTGTGAACCACTCTGCCAGCAACTGATCAGGGAGTTCGAGTTTGATGAGACGTCATCTCCATCGCCACTCATGAATGTGATCGAATATATGAGTGGCTTTGTTTTGTTTGAAAGAAATCAAAATCTCAGTCCCCGTTTCATATCGGATCAATAACTGGAAGTGGGTGAGGAAAGCCATAACTAGGGTGTTGAAGTCAACGAGGAAACCTCATGGTAATTCTATATACCACTTCACAGCAGAACCTGTGAGGGTTCGTTGAAAAAGACGTAAACGAATAGAGTCATCCATCAACGAGTTGGATGAGCACCAGAGGTGAAAAGTCATGGCGTGATTGTTCGGGTCCTCTCCCGCTTTGCCGTCGATTTTAGGGATGTCCGATGGCATCTTGGTTGGTATAGCAGGCCATTGGGGAGAGTGACAAATTGGATCATTCAAAATCCTTGACAAGTCCGGGAGATCCAAAGTGGCCAAGAAGGGTAACTATCGATTCACATACAGGTACCGGTGGCTTTGGGGAGGAAGCCCCATCGAAAAACTAGTAGGACCTTAAGCAGTCTGCATATAATGTGAAGACCTAGGCAGATTTGGTGGTGGTTGTAGAGGATAGTAGCCCATGGGATTGTATCCTGGAACAAGGATGTGAGTTTGAGCATTCAAACCACAGATGGGATTGGATGTACCTGGATATGGTTGGCATATATTAGGGGGTATCATGGATGCAGCTGGAAGTTGTTGCCCCCTAGTCGGTTGAGGAGGATGTTGTATCAGATGATTCCAATACTGGGCCAAGAATGGAGGTATGTTTTTTACATAAGGTGGGGTTTGTCCTCCTATCAAAGGTGATGTTACAATTGGGGGCAACGTTCCAATTGGGGGTTTTGTTCCAATTGGGATTTGTGTTCCAATAGGAATTTGCCTGCTGAGAGGGGGTTGAGTCATACCTCCTTGGTGAAATTGTCCACCAATGGGAATTTGGTAATTTGGTGTGAATGACAGAATAGTGCCACTAGGATTAAGACTGCCAGTGGAGGACGAGAAAGGTCCTCCAAAAGGAAATTGAGGGAGTGTCAGAATAAAACTGGGAAGAGAGTGCCTAGAAGAAGAGGGACCACCAGGAGAGCTGGATGGGGTTTGCGTAGGAGTGGGAATGGAAGCATTCAACACATGGTATCCAGGTGGTAGTGTTGGGGTGACACTGGGCGTACACGGTATGTCGATAGGGGCAAGACTAGCCGTGGTAATCCTGGTGTGAACACTCATAGTATCTGTGTGATGGGCCATTTCTATAGGGATGGTCAAGATGTGGTCAGATCGTGGGGCGTCTGTACCAGGAAAATAATAGGCAGTGGTAAACAATACTGTATATAGGATAGAGATTTTGGGAATCACAGGTGAGATGATGGTTTCAACACCTGATCCTGCACCAAAAAGGTCCCGTCTAAAAATGCCCGTAGACCAAAAAGGATCTTGGCCTTCTATGCCTGGAAAGGGTCCAACCGGTGATCCAGAAGACACAACAACTAAGTCTCCAGAAGAATTTAGTCGCATAAACTGTTGCTTAGAATCAGGGTGAAGTCAAAAGTCCTCTCCAGTATTGGTAATTTGGAAATGTTCTAGAGAGTCGGTGCATTCCACTTGTGGCGTGGAAACGTCTTGGAATTCGCTTTGCTGAGGAGAGCCCTCAAGTGATCTTGTAGGTAGGGGTTGAGAACCTTCCAGATGCTCTGGAGATAAACCTTTCATTCTATGTGACTGACATGGAGGATCTATTGTGAAGGAGTGACAATATTACGAAGAAAATTGTATGGTCAACTTGGGTAAACAAACAACATGCACTAGTAAAAAAAATCTAGGAAACAATACCAAGCAAACAAGACCTTATAATTCCGAAGTCACTAGTTGGTGATGAAATCCAATGTCACAACAACGAGATGAGAAGGGGCTGGGCTAGGGTGGAAAAGTTATGCTGATGACCTTCTTAATGGACTTACACCTTGGTGCAAGCTCCCACACATAATCATGGGTATACCCTCCAAGGATCCCGAGTGAGTTTGGCTAACGTCGATCCTAGGTACCATGAAGACTTGCCCCTTCACAATCACCTTGTGTAAGACCCTAGAAAGATAGGCCGCTAAGGTTACCACTGACAACAATAAAGCCTGGGGGTTCCAATCCACACGCAAGGGCAGGGTATCTAGCCCGAAATCAACTCAAGAGGCTTCCACTCATCATTTTGGGTATACCTCCAAGTGACCCCCATAATACATGCAATCTCTACACTGATATCAACAAATCAGAGTGAGTAACTCTGTCAATATCAATGTGACCTCGTGTTTGACCCTTGTGTGAGAAGGGCTTCCCAGGACAAAATGTTGCAAATGGAATTTGACACTCCTTAACACAAGATGCTATTGTGTGTTTTGTACTTTTGAGAGTGTATCTCTCTACCTATTCCAAAGCGCTAGCCTAGCTAAATGTTGGTGTAATAGAGCCCTAGAAAAGAGTTACTAGTTAAATTTTATGATTACGCAATATTCTTAAGGGCTGTTGTTACTCAAAGGAAACATAGATGAAACTAATGTTGTATGAGACTTTGACCCAACGATGCATAGATAGGAATGAAATATATCAATTTTTCATTCAATGAATCCTATGTATGGGAGGGAAAGAGAAGTTTTCCAGACCGATCTTGAACTACAATACACAATTTCCTTTAAAATGCAATTGCAACAAATCACGCAATAATAACAATGCTCTATTGTTCCTTTTTCAATAATTTCAACAATTGATTTTCAATGTTTTCGAAAACGAAAATGCTTTTGAAAGAAAAACGTTGTTCACTTTTCAAAAAGGACCTACACCATGATGGTGAAAGTGAAGAAAATAAAAAACTAATGAACAAGCAATAGACAAAAAATCCAAATCAATCTTTCAATGGAAACAAAAATAACAAGCAAAGCAAACTAGTCTTTTCAATTGCATGAGAAAAGTAATCTTACAAATAATGATAAAATGAGAAAGATGAATAATCTCAACTTTCAACCAATTGCCGGTCCTTAACCAAACAAGCACACTCAGATTCCAAAACTAGAGAGCATATCTTTGCCAAGAAAAGTCAAGAAACGAAAGTCAAGAAAAATGGATAGGAAGAGCCTTTGATTTCCTAAGACTGTTCATGCACAAAAACGAAGACAAGAAAACATCAACCAATGGTCCAAGAAGCTCTTTGCAATCACCTATACTGATCTGGGTAGCTGACCATGCAAAAAATCTTAAATCCAAAATTTTGAAAAGAGGGTTCGCAGGCTAACAGTATTACACAGTGCGAGAATGGGTCATTCTCGCAGGCTATCTTTGAGTAGAGTGCAAGAGCCTCTCACTAGACCTAAAAGCAGGGTGCAGACTCAATACATTCTCGTAGGCCAATGTGGAGTGCAGTGCGAGAATGTCTGAAACTAAGAAATTTTTTGGAAAAAGACAAAAAATTTGAAGAGGCCTCTGGACCCAGAGGGTCTATCAGGGTATCCTGAAGACTCAGAGATTGATATGAATGGAGAAAGGTAAGGAAAGAGAAAATGGCCAAGGAAAAACACCAAAAACCACAAAGAAAACAAGTAATCTCCCCAGTGGAGTCGCCAATTTTGTTATTAGACTAATCGGTAGGTGTGGCCACTAACAGATCTCCCTAGATCCACCTGGATCTAGAACAAAACAAGACAGGACATGACTCTTTCCCTAAGTTATGACCATTGAATTAGCTAGTAGGGAGGAACAAGTAACATACCTTGGTATCGCTTCCTAGGGTCTCTGTTGGTCTCGCTTCGCTCCAGTGCTCTTGTGAGGTCAAGACCAAGACAACACAAACCAACCAAAGTAAAGATAGAAAAATATATTCAATCGTCAACTTATGTGTATGATCAAGGAATTACACAATAAAGTAATAATGACTTTATGGGAAAAGGACATGCCACTGTATCATATTAATCAAAAGTAGAATATACAACCTGATCGCCTTGATGTCGCAAGCTTCCTTTTGGTGGCTCTTGGCTCCAACACATACACTTGCTCAATCCTTGTATGAAGAAGATCCAATTCCTCTTGATAGACTTGCTAGAGTCTCCAAGCTCCTGTTCAAGCTAGGTCCTTCACACAATTCTTTCACCAATTCTCTAATGAATCTTGCTTAACCTTTTCCATGAGAATCCTATCAATATATAGGAGAGGATGAGATGGTTACTTGGATAAGAATGATCCCACAATATCAAGGAAACTAGTAAAAGGATAACCATTCGAATGCCAACCCATTCTTCTAGAAGATTCCCTTCTAGAACCATCGAGACTTCATCTTTTTCCAAGCTTGAGAGCAAGTTCGCACCCTAGCTATGTAGCACAGTGCGAGAAGTTCACACCCTAGCTGAAGGAAGCCTATGAGAATGGGTCATTCTCACACCCTAAGATATGAGCAACCTGCGAACTCTCTTCAAAAGTATGTTTTCTGGGAAGAGAGGAATGTCACTTTTCTTAGGAGAAAAGCTCTTATTAGGAGCCTGAGTACACCATCATCAATACATCATCAATATGACCAAAATCATGGGTAACAGTAATGTTACTATTGTATGTGGATGACTTATTCTTAAATGGAGAAAGCTCATCGCTGAATGTAAAAGGAGACTTGCCACAGAATTTGAAATGAAAGACCTTGACCTAATGCATTACTTCTTAGGCCTTGAGGTATGGCAGAGTCCAGAAAGGATCTTCCTTAACCAAGGGAAGTACAGAGTCAAAATCCTGAAGAGATTTGACATGTTGGAATGCAAACCCATGAATACACCCATGGAAGTGAAGCTAAAGCTGCTAGTCGATACTTCGTCAGATTTGATAGATACCACATTGTACAAATAGATTATTGGATCACTGATGTACCTGATGAACACCAAACCAGACATTTGTTTTGCAGTGAACACCTTGAGTCAGTTCCTAGTAGAACCTAGACGTGTTCATCTAGTGGATGCAAAACATGTGATGAAGTACCTTAAAGGTACAATAGATTATGGTCTCAGCTATGATGGAGATCATAACTTCACATTGAATGGATATACTGATGCAGATTGGGCAGGAAGCATTGCTGATAGAAAAAGAACTTCTGGATGTTGTTTCAGTTTGGGATCAACCATGATCTCATGGCAGAGTAGGAAGCAATCTAGTATTGCTCTCAGCACAGTGGAAGCAGAGTACATTGCCGCATGTTCTGCTAGCTGCGAAGCTATATGGATTCAAAAGTTGCTGATTGGTCTATTTGACCTAGAAATGGAAGCAACCATGATCCTATGTGACAACTAGAGATGCAAAAAAATGACAGAGAATCCTGTATTCCATGATAGGTCGAAGCACATAGAGATTCTCTATCATTACATCCGTGACATGGTGTAGAGAGGAGCCTTGAAGCTCCTATATGTCAGCATGGATGAACAGGTTGCTGATGTATTGACCAAACCTCTATCTCATGTAAAGTTTGAACACTTTCAAGATAAGCTTGGTATAGTCCGAAAGGACCCTCCCTGAAAGGGGGAGTGTGTGATTCCTTTCTTCTGACCTCACTATTAGATGTAAAGCAAGATGATTCCTTGCTTTTGACCTCACTATTAGACATAAATCAAGATGATGTGTGATTCCTTTCTTCTGATCTCGCTGTTAGACGTAAATCAAGATGATTCCTTGCTTCTGAACTCGTTGTTAGATGTAAAGAAAGATGATGTGTGATTCCTTGCTTCTGACCTCGCTGTTAGACGTAAAGCAAGATGATTCCTTTCTTCTGACCTCGCTGTTAGATGTAAAGAAAGATGATGTGTGATTCCTTGCTTTTGACCTCCCTGTTAGATGTAAATCAAGATGATTCCTTGCTTTTGACCTCCCTGTTAGATGTAAAGCAAGATGATGTGTTATTCCTTGCTTCTGATATCGCTATTAGATGTAAAGCAAGATGATTCCTTACTTCTGACCTCGCTGTTAGACATAAAGCAAGATGATGTGGGTTCCTTGCTTCTGACCTAGTTGTTAGATGTAAAGCAAGATGATTCCTTGGATCTGACCTCATTGTTAGACGTAAAGAAAGATGATGATGTGTTCCTTACTTCTGACCTAGTTGTTAGAGGTAAAGCAAGATGATTTCGTGCTTCTAACCTATTTGTTAGACGTAAATCAAGATGATGTATACCTTTCTTCTGATCTAGTTGTTAGATGCAAAACAATATGTGACTGACACTGAGCTACCAACTTAATAGTTGTGACATTGAGCCAATGTAGTACTGTGATGTGCTAGCCTAGTGTTGTGATGAGGTATCATTTTTTACTGATACATATTGATGCAGATGATGATGAAATTCTTTCAAGAATGACGATGTTGCTGATGAAGAAAACTTTCGATGAATCGTAGATATGCCAACCAATGTTCCAAGATGATATTGACGATATTGTCCTCCTGATGCCACTGGTGATGTAGACCTCTCTCACCTGATGCTGTTGAAGAATACCCTTCTTGTTAAGGGGGAGTGTTGAAATAATGTAACTGCAAAGAGTATTCTTATTATTATTGTTATATTATTCATAGGATCAATCCCCATTGTGGATTGATCATGTCGGTTATTGTATTAGGACCAAATCCCCTTTTGCGGATCGGTCAACAGACAATTATAATAGGCATAATAAGAAGTCGAACCCAACAGTTATTATCTTGACCCAGAAATATAGTAAAGGTGGGTTTACCCACCCAGATTGAGAAGTCATCCCTACCAGTGAGGAGACACTTCACACGTGCTAGACTTGTATATATAGAGAGGCCAAAACCTCACTTTGACACACAACACACTTGCTCATTTCTAAGAGGCATGTTGCGACTTACCAGTTGGAGAGAGGGAGAAGAGTGGCACATCTTTTGGAGAGGACTTTCTGTATTGGTTTGAGTTATCTCTTGACATTGTATTGGCAATTTATGATAAAGAAGTTTTTGTTGGGTTTTCTTCCCCTAGAGGGTTTCCCATGATAAATGTTGTGTCTCTTGTGAATGTGTATTTCTCAGTGATCTTGTTCTTATGTTTCTCTTATCTATTGAAATGCAAAGAACTATAATAATGGAATAAAACATTAACAATGAACACTACGGATTGAGTGTGAGGAAAGAGGAGCCTGCTGAAATAGATTTGCCTTGCTATTATGAGCACTATTGAGTAAGTGTGGGGCAAGAGGATCACTGTTGGAATCGAAGGACATTGCTAGGGAGGAGTTTCCAAGTTCTCCCTCATGGATTCATGGTCAGGCTAGGGGGGTGAATTGGGCAAGTGACTTTGGCTGCCCTGTTCTACAGTTGGGAGGAACATGGTTCTTCCCTTTGTCATCCCACGTATTTGATTTAGATATGTTGATCTACCCCTCTCTAAAATGAATGGCTATGTTTTATCCGATGTCATGTATCTATTAAATCTGAACTGGAATAGTTTCCATTCTTTGTTTGAATGATTTGATATATGAGGCATTATATTTAACTAGATCAAAACTGTAACAATGTCCATTTTCTATTCGCATGTTTTTAACGATGTCATATTAAATCTGAACTGGAATAATTTCCATTCTTTGTTTGAATGATTTTTTGATGCATTGTACTTGATTAAAACAAAACTGTAACGATCCCCATTTTCTGATAGATGTGAATGAAATCTGTATATATATATGTGTGTGTGTGTGTGTGTGTGTGTGTGTGTGTGTGTGTGTGTATGTGTGTTGAAGAAGCACCTATGATTTTTTTATATATGTAAATAGAGAAAGGGGGAGATTAGCGTCAGTGGGGTAGATCCTTTCTATAGTCAAAGACCCAGAAATCCGAATATAGATCCCACGGAACACCGGTATTTAATCACCAAACTCTTATGGAAGTGAAATTATATTTTTGATGCATAGATATAGTATTGTTGGTGTCTAATACACTAATTAAAGGAGTCTCTAAGTGATTATGATAGATATTACTTTATACAGAAAAAATTGTTTCCCTATTGTACCCTTTTATAGATTCTATGCGTATAAACTCATAAGTTTAGAGTTTGGAATTCTCTTAGGTAAACGGATATTAAATCCTTCTACACCTACTGTTTTCACAGAATGGAAGTAAGAATACCAATACAAGGAAAAAATCTTAGAGTTATGAAAATAATGTGAATTTCGACATTCAGGACTTGCTAGTTACATTTATGCAAAGTTCCCTTGCTTTTCCAAACCCTGAAACCACAAAGTGCGAATCCCACATTCCTATCTTTTCGCAAATTAGAATTTGTTGTATGTTAGATGTTGAATTTTGAAACCTTGAAACCCTGAAGCCCAAAATCCTGAAGTGGTGGTCCCACATCCTTTCACCTTTCAGAATTCGGTAGTTGTTGTGTATTGTTGTTTGGTATTTGAAACCTCGAAACCCTAAATCCTGAAATCCGGAAGTGTTGTTCCCACATCCTTTCACCTTTTGGAATTCAGGAGTTGTAGTGTATTGTTTTTGGGTATTTGAAACCCAAAACTCGGAATCCCGAAATCCCGAAATGTTAGTTCCCCATTCCTTTTCGCAATTTCAGGAATTGTTTGCGTGTGATCACATTTAGGAAGTTTGTTTATGTTGAGGTTTGGGCACTGGAACTCATGAAGTCTCGAACCCAGAAACCCTGAAATGCGGGTCTCACCTTTCCTCTTTTCATTTCGACAGTTTGTGTATGTTGATGTTGGGCACTGGAACTCGCGAAGTTTCGAACCCCGAAATCCGAAAATGCGGGTCTCACCTTTCCTTTTTTGCATTTCGAAAGTTTGTTTATGTTTATGTTAGACATTGGAGCTCATGAAGTCTTGAACCCCAAAACCCAAAAATGCTGGTCTCACCTTTTTCGCATTTCAGAAGTTTTCATATGTTGTTTTTTGGGCACTTGAGCTCACGAAGTTTCGAACCCCGAAACCGCGAAGCGCTAGTCCAACCTTCCCTTTGTTTCACATTTCAGAGGTTTTCATCTGTTGATGTTTGGCTTTTGTACTCGTGAAATCCCAAACTCTGAAATCCCGAAGTGATGGTCACCTTTCGCGATTTCGGGAGTTGTTGTGTGTTTTTGTTAGCTGTTGTATTCGCGAAATCCCAAACTCTGAAAATCTCGCAGTGATGGCCACTTTTAACGATTTTGGGAGTTGTTCTATGTTTATGTTAGCTATTGTATTCATGAAATCCCGAAATCTTAAATCCAGAAATGCTGGCCACCTTTCATGATTTCAGGAATTGTTGTGCATTGATGTTGGCTATTGTACCTCGCAAAATCCCGAAATCCGAAATCCCGACATGCTGGTCACTTTTCGCGATTTCGGGAGTTGTTGTGTGTTGATTGGAGAATATTCCTCCCGACTAGAGGTATGGAAGTAACGTACATGTTTACAAGTCCCTCATATAGTTAAATCTGTGCTGGTGTTATAGGCATCATCAAATAAGAAAATATTGGTAATTTTTACAAGACTTTAAATAACATTGAAGAGAGGAGTATACACTTATTGTATCGTTGGGTAGGAAGTTTCAAGTTGCATAGTAAATAAAATTAACAACAGTAAGGTCTCTAACAAAATTTCAGACTCAAGCTTTATAACAAAAGACTTAATTGCATGAATCTCGAAACTATGCAAGGATAATTGTACAAACATTTTTTTTTTGTGACAGTCTTTGAGGTACATTACAAAAACTTACTCGGAGAAAAGTTCCACATAGTAGTCTGGAATATATGGGGCTGATACAGTACATGACATGGACCACACTATGGCAAGATAAGGGCCAAGAAGTGTCCAAGTTCACCAATACCTTCCATACCTTTCTCACCAAGCTGGGTATCAAAGACTTCGACCAAAATTTGGTTCTGAAATACTGTGGGGCTATACACAGATACATCCAAACTGAAAGCGATTTTCTGGACATATCATCACTCAGTGTTGCTTATTGGTATGTTGCTAAAATCAATAAAAAATTTAAGCATGAGAAAAATAGATATTTAGGGTCTCTGAATCCATAAAAACAAAATTATGATAAAGACGACCCTAACGAACAACCTCTTGAAAACAAGTCCAAGCCATAGGAAAATAAGGGTCATGGAAATATGAAGGACACCCAAAAATGGTGTGATTTTGACAAAATCCCCTTGCACAACACCAATGAATGTCGCTCAAAATAGTCATTGTTGACTGAGATCAAATAGATAACAAAGATCCTGCCACTCCTCCAATAGATAACAGATACAAAGAGCCTGCCACTCCTCCAATAGATAACGATTGAAATAAAATCTGTTAAAATAATTCAAGGGATAAATATGACATATTGAATGGTTTGATTGATTCAGTATATGTTAAGGTTATGCATTGTGATTCCACAAAGAATATATGAGGTAAACTTCAGAATGTTTATGAAGGGGATGCCAAAGTCGAGGGAGCCAAGCTTCAAACTTACAAAGTTCAATTTGAACAATTGAAGATGAAAGAGGAGGAAGACATTGCATCCTACTTTCAACGAGTTGATGAAATAGTGAATGTTATCAAAGGTTTGGGAAAATAAATTAAAGAATCAATCATTGTTCAAAAGGTACTAAGGTGTCTACGAATAATATTTGATCCAAATATTTCATCCCTAGAAGAAAGAGCAGACATCGGTACAACAATAATGGATGAGCTACATGGAATATTTACAACTTATGAAATGAGGACATGACAGGAAAATCCATCCACATAATAAGCAACTTTGAAAGCATCCGAGAAGATGATGAAGAATAAAAAGCACGAGTCAAAGACAATTTGTAGTCATAGCGACGATTCAAATGAGGATGAAGAAATGGACAACTTCATAAGGAAGTTGAAGAAAGGAACCGAAAAGTACAAAGGTATGCTTCCCTTAAAATGTTTAATTATGGTAAAATTGGTCCTTTTGCAAAAAAATGTCCTTATGCTAAGAGTTCATATAGTGATGAAGAGGAATATCCCAAGAAAGAAAAGAAATATCAAAATGGAATAATGAAAGGTAAAATTAAAGTCTTCAAGAAAAATCTCTACTCAAGAGAAGACAGTTCTTCATTTGATGAAGATAATGAAAGTGACAGTGACTTAGAGAGAGTATTTTTTATGGCTATGGAAAATAAGAAAAACAACAAAGAAGGTGAGGTAGATTTTGAGGCAGAATTAATAAATGCTTTAACTGAGATGGTGAAAGAAAGGAAGAAAAATGTTTATGTAGAAACCCAACTTGAATAAGGAAAACGAAAGGAAGAAGTAATGCAGATCGAGATGATAAATAAATAAAAGGAGATTCAGAAGCTTGAGAAGAAAATAGTGACATTGAGAGTTGAAGTCAACAAGATAAACAAGATTTTGAAAAGTTATCAAGTGCTAGAAAACATTCTCCATGGTCAAAGGCCATACAGTGACAAATACGAAATAGGATACAAGAATTTTCATTTTGAGGAAGGTTCAAGCACCATGACGAAAGAAATAGAACAAAGGAGTGATGAAAAAGTTCTCAAAGGAAGGAATCATGGTAAACAATAATAAAAAAGGGATGAATACAAAAGGCATTCCACATTCAGGAAGAAAAGAAGCTTCAATAATTTTGAAAGAAACAATCAACGAGATGATCTTGATCTACCATGGAATAATTATATAAGGACTACACCACAAACAAGATCATTCACTTCCAGGTATATAAATTCATTTTATGGTCATTGTTTTAATTCTACTAACTTTGCACATAAAGTTGTAGATTGTAGGGCTTATGAAAGAACTGATTAGTCAATAAATGCATATGTGGCTCAACTTAATATTGAATTTTACAAATTCCACACATAGCTCAAAATTTCATAAGCATGATAAAACATCCTATGAAAGAAAACAATGATCACAACTACGAGAAGGATTGGAAAAGAAGTGAAGAAAAAGAAGAAGTAAATGAGTAAAAGGCCCAAGGAATCATGGTTATAGGATTCGAAGGAGCAAAAGATCATGATGAATTTGTAGGCAAGGATGAAAGTGTCAGAATTCAGGTAGAAAGTGAAGTAGAAGATGTCAAAAATCAGGATGATGACAAAATTCAAAAAGAGGATGAAGAGGAAGATGAATATTGAAAAAGTAAATATGAATATTGAATAAGTGGAGTTAGCTACTACATATAAGATAACCATCATTTGAGAAATATGAAGTGTTTACAAAGACATATTAAGAGCACAAAGATAGCATAGGTAGGAAAATTTTGAGTACATGTTGTTCTAGACATGCAAATTTTGGTTTGAAGTGGACATGTGATGATGAGTTGCAGTCGTATAGTAGAGTGAAAGATTGCTCAACATTGTGGAAAATTGAGTAGCAGAGTTATGGAAAGTTTGTGAAATATGTACATAGATGGATTTGTGAGATTCTTATCATGTATAGAGAGCTTGGTTCAGAAATGATGCATAGAAGTGTATTTTCAATTGGAATGAGTGAAATAAGTTGATTAGGGAAAGAAAAAAAATGAAAGGTATATCATAAAAAGGAAAGAGAAATTATCCAAAGAAGTTATATCATTAGAATGAAATCATTTGACAGTATGGTCAAGTGAATATGACAAATAAATGAAGAAATCAAACTTTGAATACTTTTTCTATATTTCATTGAATTGCATGAGGAAGCACTAATGGAAAATAAACAATACTCTAAGAGAGGAAAGGGAACTTTTCACAGGTAGCTCCACATATTGCAGAGAAGTCAAATCATGAGAGGGAGATAATCTAGAAAGGAATATCATTAGCATGAAGATAGGGGGAGATATTTTGTTCCCATGGTTGGTTACAGAAGATACAATGTCAGGCATAGACATGTTGATAGGGGGAGTTAACCTTTGGTCAAAGAGGGAGAGAAATAACAAAGACATAGATAGAAGGTGAAGAGAAAGAATAGTAGCATGAAGATAGGGGAAGGAGGACAAATGGAGATACCCTTTTCTATTGATGTCAAAGGGGGAGAGATATAAACATTGATAATGAGTGATGATCACAGGGGGAGAATAAGCATTAGTTTTTGCTACAATGTTGGTGCATCCATCCATGAAAAAGGGGGATATTGTTGGAAATTTGTTTTGTATAGTTGGTTATCATTGATGTCAACCCTTGGAGAGTGATCTTGTAGATTGATATCAACCCTTAGAGATTGATTTCAACCCTTGAGAAGTCATGAAGCCCTAAATATTTGGACAAGAATGATTTCTAGTTTCTTATCATTTGTATGGTTGAGATTGAGGTGTGTATTTGGATAAGTGTCCAAAGTGGCCCTCTTATGGCGTAGCTTTAAGCATGGCCCTCACAGGAAGATTCTTTGTAGAAGTCTGCAAGAAAATCATAGCTGCGGTCATTGGACCCAAGTTTCTTTGAGGAATAAGAAAATGAAGGAAATTGTAAATGAAGATAAGGAACTCATAGAGGTATAGTACTCTTCATGCCATTTCGGGTGATAGGTGGTAGATCACATGGATCCTCATGGTTGAGGAGGTAGAGCCTTATGAAGATGGAAACCCCAAAGAATGGTCAAGAAGCCTCTACTTGGTTACAAGTAAATGAATTAAAATGTAAAGTGGTTGTAAGAAGAAAATTCAAGAAGAAATACAGTTAACAAAAGTGGTCCCAAACTCTTCAAGAAGCCCTAAATTTAAGGAAAGTGGTCCCAAAGTTAAGGAAAGAGGTTCCATAAAAAAAGTCTAAATACATGTCAAGAAGTCTCTCATAAATACACAGAAGTTCATTGAATATATATCTAATTGATAAAGTGATTCTTATCTAACGTAATCAGGGATATCTGAGGAATTTCTTAGAGGGAAGATGAAGTAAAGAAGGGCGAAATTCCAAGGGAGGATAAAATCTTGTCACGATGTGTTCTAAGATATGTTATTTACAAGTTACCTTACCATTTTTGCTATAACGGTTTTTATAAAACGATTAATATAGTGAGGCTAGGAGAAAACTGAGAAGACATATCAAGGTACCTAGGGTAGAAATTGTTTCTTCTCAGTCATGTAATGTAACTCAAATTTACCATAAAAATAAAAATAAAAATTCTATGACATAATTCAATTTTGTTTAAGCTTAGACTTTAAGAGGAGGTAAGATTCCTTTCTGTCCATAAGGATATTATTACACTAGACTAATCTATTCGAATAGAAAATATTTTGTGGGTACATTCCTTCCATGACTCTATTACTTACCTAAATTCTCCAACTACACCAACATACTCAAATGTATAAAGGCTATGTCTAAACATAGGTCGAAGGAAACCTTGATGTTCATATGGATAAAGCTCAGAAGGGATAACACCTTTGAAGTACTTAAAGGGAGGTGGGGATCGAAGATCATCTCGCAGAGTCAAGATTTGGTGGTAGAATGCCAAATCATTTTGGCCAGATATCCTTAGAAGAGCGGATGGTGAAATTTCCTCGGGAAAGGTACCAAAATCCCGTGGACCATTGGATCTCATAGATATGTGAGGAAGTTAAGACTGATCATCTTGTAGTGTTCAAAAGCTCAGGAGGAGTAGTGACCATTGGATGAGAAGCAACAGGAGGTGTTGATCTCGTGCTTGAAATTTCATCATTTCGGAGTTCGACATTTGGGGCAGCAAGGGGTTTTGGAGTCAAAGTATCATGAACTCCCGGTTCGCGAAATCCCAAAAGAATCGGGATTGTTGACTTCAAGTGAAAAGGCCAAAAACTGTTAAACCTCTTTTCATCATTTCGGGTCCTGGAAGTTCAAAGGGCCCAGTAATGTTGCAGCCAGAGTCACAAAATCCTGAATCGCGAAACTCTGAAACCCGAAACCCCAAAACCCCGAAGTACTACATGTAAAGGTTTCTTCCAATTCAATTATTCAAGGATAAATCTGCTATAACTTTAATTACAGAAGTAAACATATGCCTATAAATAAATCGGTACCTTTCAAGCTCCTCTATACATAGAAAATCCTACCTAGAATTTTGATTTCAGAGTTGAAAATGATCCTATAGGTGGATCTTGTTTTTTCAAGTTCATATGTAGATAGTTTTATCTAGCGTTTTGTTCTAGAAAGAACCATTCCCAAAATTTATTCTTTGAACATAAAATTCTTACAACGATCCGATGTCATCCATGGAAATTATTTCAACTGAGCACAATTAGCCGCATAAAATCATATACATGAATCATTCAAACAAGGACTAAGCATATTTAAGAAAAAAGTAAAATACCAAGTTGCCATTTTGGCATTCAGGATTTGCTTATTACATATGCGCGAGGTTCCTTTTATTTACTAAATCCTGAAATCCCGAACCCCTGAAATGCTGGGCCCACAACCTTTTCTCATTTCGCAACTCGACACTTATTATCTCATTTTGCTTGTGTGTAAGAAGTTCGTAAACCTCGAAATATCTAAATCCCAAACTCCAAAACCCCGAAATGATGGGCCCACAATCCTTTCACATTTCACAATTCAGCACTTCTTGTTTCATTTTGTTTATGCATTAGGTGTTCAAGAACCCCAAAATCCTGAACCCCGAAATCCCGATCATTAATATAACTTGGTGCACGAAATCTTTTTTTTGAGTTCAGTGTTTGTAATCGCCGAAAACCCAATTGACCTCTATTTTTCACAGCATTTTTTCCCTCTACTGTTTATGCCCTAAATCAATATCCTAAGTTAATTTTTCAGTAAGGTCCTGAATACAAGTCTTCAGACCCTTAAACTTATAGAGCATTCAATTTCCCAATTTAAAAGTGTCATTGAGATTTCGCTATGCCCTGAAATCTCAAATACTAGGGTTATTGCCTTGAGGATAGGCCCTGTTTTCAACGCTAGATATTGGATCGACATACACTAGATCTATAATACTAAATCATTTTATCTCGTTTTGGCATTCCTTATAATTATTACCCAAATAGTTCAATTCTATCATAGCGATTATTTAGATAGGAGATAAAGGTCCGAGTACAGTTCTGATTCTATCTTTTGCTTCCAGAATAATATATGCATATAAATACATGAGTCTATAAGTACAATCCTACTCAATCTAGATCTGTTTGTTATTTCAATTACAAATTAATAACCTTTTCCTATAGATGACTTTATACTATCAATTCACTTGCACATGAATAACTCTATCTCCGGTTTTTATTCAGGAGGGGTGATCCCCAGATTCAATTGCTTGATTATAAAACTTCATACAATGAACATATATCATCTATGGAGGTCATCTCAACTTAGTACAGTTAGATACATTACAACAAATAGAAATAATCATTCACACAGTACATTACAACAAATAGATATGATCATTTACACAGATAAGGAAAAGTTTACATATATGGAATAGTTTCATGGAAAGACAAAGGGAACATCCACATTCCTCCCAACCATAGAATAGGGAAGCCAAAGTCGCTTGCCCGATTCACCCCCTAGCCTGACCATGAATCCATGAGGGAGAACTTGGAAACTCCTCCTTAGCACTGTCCTCCAATTCCAACAATTATCCTCTTGCCTCACACTTACTCAACAGTGCTCATAATAGCAAGGAAAATCTATTTCAACAGGCTCCTTCTTCCTCACACTCAATCCACAGTGTTCATAACCACAAGGAGAGCTCAAAATCTTTCCCCAACATACTTGGCAGCCTCCTGCCTCCTTGCATATGCTATATATCAATTCTGCCCAGGTATTTTTACCTCCCTTAGGGGATTTTCGTAGCTCTCTTAATCCCTAATTTTCAGGGGCTTCCAGTGGCCAAATATATGATTTTCCACTTCTCATAATCAACCTAGAGGTAGTTCCAACATGTTCCCCACTCATGGAGTCATGGTCAGCTGATTTTAACATGGCTGTTCCATTTGTCCTCCTACAATTAATATAATTATTCTGTTGTGATACAAGTGTCATAGTCGAATAGTTAGTTGAGTCTAAACATATCTCTACCCAATAGTCAAAACAATTAAATACAATTATCAAATTCGAAATTCAGAATTTCCATAAATGGCAAAAATTTTCCAGATTCGAATTTTCCAAAAACAAAAATAAATTTCCAACACACAAAAATAAAAATATTTTATTTTTGGGGGATGTCACATCCTGTCCCCCTTCATTAAAACACTATCCTCAGTGTTCGTTCCTTTCCTGGAACAGGATTGGATGAAATTTCCTCAAATCTCCCTCCAATTCCCAAGTGGCCTCCTCAGGACTAAAGTGCTTCCATTACACCTTTACCTGAGCGACGACTCTATTCCGATGTGCTATTTCTCTCCAGTCCAGAATGCACAGGGGTTCCACCTAGAATTTGCCTTTGGGTTCCACCTGCACCAATTCCCAATCGATCATATGAGTAGGGTCATGAATATACTTTTTCAACAAAGACACATGAAATACATTATGATTTCTTAGATTAGTTGGAAGTGCAAGTTGATATGCTACGGGTCCAAATCGAGCTAGTATATTGAAGGGCCCAAAAAACCTGGGTTCCTGCTTGGCACGGTTCCCACACTTCAGTGAGATTTTTTGGGCTTTGAACTTCAAATAAACATGGTCTCCCATTTGAAATTCCAAGTGTCTTCTTTTCTGATCCGCATAGCTCTTCTATCTGTCCTGTGCATCTTTCAAGTTCTGTTGTACCTTCCTTACCATGTTCTCCATTTCTTGGAGCATCTCTGGTCCAACCATGAGTCTGTCAGCCAGGTTATCCCAGCTAATTGGAGTTGTACACTTTCTATCGTACAATATTTTGAAAGGGCTCAACCTAGCCAAGGTTTGGTACCCATTGTTATATGAAAATTCTACCAAGTGTAGGTAGTCTTCCCACTTGTTGGGTTTTGTTCTTACATATATGCGGAGCATATCCTCTATGATCTGGTTTTTCCTTTCGGTCTTTCCATCCGTTTGTGGATGATAAATTGTACTGAAATTCAAATTAGTATTTATCCCTGTTGGCAAATGTTTAATAGGTAGCGTATGCTTGTCATTGATGGAAAGTACAACAGTGAAAATGGCAGGATCAGAGTGTGCATCGATGGAAAAACAGGAACAACGTAAGCTAAGGAGGAATTAGCGCAGAGTCGAATGCAGTGCGTAGGTGTGCACCAGGGATGAGGTTAACTCATGACTAAAGATCAAGGGAGATAGCGTACTTAGGATCAAAGGCGGATCAAAAGTCGAGGCCTTTGACACTTAGATATTCTCCCAAGTAAGAAGGATGTGTAAGCTTGGAGGAGAAGTGTCGGTGATCGTTGGATCCCATCCCGAATTCCCGATGACCGTCAGATCTCAATGTAGACAAGAGGAGCACGTAGATGTGGAGGATAGATCTCGGGTGTTAGATCTGAGTGCAGGGTCCGAACACCATTGGATCGAGGAGAACCTGCACATTCTTTAAAGTGCAAGGAGTAGAGGGCTCACAAAATCCAGAAAGAAGGAAGACCATCCATCCTCAGGCAGGACACATGGGGATAGATCATCATTTCGCTGACTGGAGAGTCAAAAGAATGACATTCCCTAACCTCTCGAAATCATGATATCTGAAATCATGATTTAATCTCAGCCGTCAAAATTAAGATTGAATATGGACTGTTGATTCCAGTCCATGTCGGAGTTTCAGGGATCGAGAGTTGGAGATGTCAAGTAATATCATCCACAGAAATCCCGATTTCATGAAATGCAAAATCGCGACTTAATCGCAGCCATTGAATCAAGATCAGATTTGGACCATTGATCCAACTCCATATAAAAGTTTCGCGAATCGTGACATGGAGAGGGAAAAGAAACAATGCAACAAGAATTGCGAAATCGCGATTTAATCGCAGCCATTGAATCAAGGTTTGATCTGGACCGTTGATCTTAGTCCATTTCAGATTTTCGCAGATCGAGAGTTGAAGATGTCAAAGAATAATAACCACAGGAATCCCGAAATCGCGATATGCAATATTACAATTTAATTGCAGGCGTCAGATCAATATGTGATTTGGACCGTTGATCCGACTCACATCAGCATACCACATCAGCTAGGAACACGTGGCACAACCAGGTATTGACAAGTGTCATACTGATTCAACATTTCAGGCACATGTAAGTCACAAATCAGAGTGACACGTGGTAGTATTCAACACATGTCAATCCACGTGTGACGTCAGTAGATTTACACCACTTCATAGTTTCGGTAATTAGGAGATGGACAGATGTCGAAGGAAAAGGAGGGGCTAAATGGAACGAGCCTTGTTGCATGGTCAGGAACAGATGGCAGGTGGGGAGGAGAACGATACAAAAGGTGAAATGACAGGAATGGGGCCCTTCCTCGATACCTCACCATTCCAGAAGCCCCCCCTTAATTAAAGTCAGAATGGAAAAGGGGGTCCGGAATCACTTGAGCATCATTGATCTGGGTGCTTTAATCCTGGCCGCTCGAGTGATGCACGCCCAATTCCAGACCCCCCCCTGCCCCCTTCCGCTTAAAGGTAGAATGGAAAGGGGGCTTCGAAATCCAATCCCGACTGTAGATCTGGGAGCACATATTCTGGCCGTCTAGATTTTCTCGCTGCATAACCAACGATGCAGGTGAATTTGAACAAGATCGGAGGGCAACTGTAGCACGACATAGTATAACTGCCAAAAACCACTCATGGTTTCATCCAGAGGACTCAAAGACACTTGAGGATGATTGACAGAGAAGGTGAAGAGCCTCTGATAATCTTCAAGAGGGATGAAGATGTTCGTGGAGGTGATTGACAGCTGGATGGGCATTGAGGCCTATAACTGAAACAGAGAAGGTGAGCTCGACTTTCACAAAGAAGACGACGAGTCTCAACTGCCAGAGAGGTTGAGAAATCTTAGCAGAACACCCAGTGATGCTGGACGCATGGTGGAAAACGACCAGAGAATCTGAATAGTCATGATGATGATCAGACACAACACTCAGGTTGCGGAGGAATTTGGCGTGAAGTGTGCATGCAGAGGCATTGCGAATATTGCATGCACAAGATTCACAGAAGCGATACATATACATGATACAGAGAAGAGAGTTGTTTCTATTGCTGTTGGAGTTGCTGTGGTTGTTGTTGTCGTGGGGAAAATTCAAGTGTGAGCAAGGAGGCAAAGCACAGAAGAAGAGATGCACGGTAGAGGAAGGTTGCATCAAAGGGACATGGTGCAGAGAGTATAAAAGGAAAAAGAACAGAAAGTGCAAGGGGCGTGCAGAAGGAACTGATGCAGACAGGACAGAGAAGCATAACAGAACAACAATAGGGCTGGTATGCCATTGAATAATGTTATATCACTGTAGTAAGTTTCAGTAACAAAGAGTTTATTATTCAAGGTGGTTGGGAGGTGCTAGGGAGGACTGGTGTCCTCAAAGGTTCAAGTGGGTGCTTGAACATAGGGAGTTGGTGCTTCCTTCTAGTTGGTGCTAGAGAAACCAGGGAGTCGGTGCTTCCTTCTAGTTGGTGCTAGAGAAACTAGGGGGTTGGTGCTTCCTTCTAGTGGGTGTTAGAGAAAATAGAGAGTCGGTGCTCTCAGCAAGTTGCAACTTGCAAAAATAGAGGTTGTAGCCTCACAATGAGTTGGTGCTCATATGTATGATAATGTAAAGAATGTAGATAATACTTATCATATAAAGAAAAGGAGGTTTTTACCCTATATGGATTTCCTCAGGAATTATCTGTCTCTGTCTTTCACATATATGTGACTGATGCTGAATGTGCCTTTGTTTATTTCTTTGCATTATTGTGATCATCATTGAGTGCCTTGTAAAGATTTTAAAAGAAGCATAATTGTTTAAGCACAGTAACAACTGATTCACCCCCCCCCTCTAAGCTGTCCAACAATTGGTATCAGAGCTGGCCCCTTTTATCTAAGGGTAGATCCTAGAGCTTAAACATGTCAAGCCATGAAGGAAATTCAA
>ML807620.1:179783-193999 GCA_009831015.1 Picea engelmannii
GGGGGCGCTGGAATCCAATCCCGATTGTAGATCTGAGAGCACAGATTCTGGCCGTCCAAATTTGCTCGCTGCATAACCAACGATGCAGGTGAATTTGAACAAGATCGAAGGGCAACTATAGCACGACATAGTATAATTTCCAGAAACCACTGATGGTTTCAGCCATAGGACTCAAAGACACTTGAGGATGATTGAAAGAGAAGGTGACGAGCCTCTGATAATATTCAAGAGGGATGAAGATGTTTGTGGAGGCAATTGACAGCTGAATGGGCATTGAGGTCTGTAACTAAAACAGAGAAGGTGAGCTCGAATTTCACAGAGAAGACGACGAGTCTCAACTGCCAGAGAGGTTGATAAATCTCAGCAGAACACCCAGTGATGCTAGATGCATGGTGGAAAATGACCAGAGAATCTGAAGAGTCACAATGATGATCAGATAGAGCACTCAAGTTGCGGAGGAATTTGGCGTGGAGTGTGCATGTAGAGGAATTGCGAATATTGCATGCACAAGATGCACAGAAGCAATACATATACACGATACAAAGAAGAGATGTGTTGCTGTTGCTTTGGAGTTGCTGTGGTTGTTGTTGTCATGGGGAAAACTCAAGTGTGAGAAAGGAGGCAGAGCACAAGAGCATAGATGCACGCTAGAGGAAGGTTGCATCAAAGGGACATGGTGCAGAGAGTAGAAAAGGGAGAAGAACAGAAAGTGCAAGGGGCGTGCAGAAGGCACTGATGCAGACAGGACAGAGCAGCGTAACAGAACAACAACAAGGCTGGTAAGCCATTGAATAATGTTATATCGCTGTAGTAAGTTTCAGTAACAAAGAGTTTAATATTCAGGGTGGTTGGGAGGTGCTAGGGAGGACTGGTGTCCTCAAAGGTTCAAGTGGGTGCTTGAACACAGGGAGTTGGTGCTTCCTTCTAGTTGTTGCTAGAGAAACTAGGGAGTTAGTGCTTCCTTCTAGTTGGTGCTAGAGAAACTAGGGGGTTGGTGCTTCCTTCTAGTGGGTGCTAGAGAAAATAGAGAGTCGGTGCTCTCAGCAAGTTGCAGCTTGCAAAAACAGAGGTTGTAGCCTCACAATGAGTTGGTGCTCATATGTATGATAATGTAAAGAATGTAGATAATACTTATCATATAAAGAAAATGAGGTTTTTACCCTATATGGGTTTCCTCAGGAATTATCTGTCTCTGTCTTTCTCATATATGTGACTGATGCTGAATGTGCCTTTGTTTATTTCTTTGCATTATTGTGATCATCATTGAGTGCCTTGTAAAGATTTTAAAAGAAGCATAATTTTTTAAGCACGGTAACAACTGATTCACACCCCTGCCCTCTCAGTTGTCCAACAATCCTCGCAAACAATTCCTTCCAAAAAGCGGATGTGAATTTTACGTCTCTATATGAAATCACCATTTTAGGAATACCATGCAGTCTAAAAATTATTTTCATGAATATTTCAGCAATGTTAATAGCTTTAAAAGTAGACTTTACAGGAATAAAGTGTGCACAATCACCGAGTTTATCGATTACAACCATGATAGAATCATTCTGTTTCTGAGTTCTAGGCAAGCCTGTTATAAAGTCCAACGATATGGTCTCCCATTTCCATTCTGGTACTGGTAATGGCTGTAATAGGCCGGCTGGATGCTGGTGTTTGACCTTAACCTATAGACAATCTTGGCACCTAGCCAAATATTCTACTATTTCTCCCTTCATGTTAGGCCAATAAAATAGTTTTCTGAGTGCTATTATTGTTTTCTAGTAACCTGGATGGCCATAATACGGTTTCTTATGCACTTCATCTAAAATAGTTAATTTTATCTCTGCTGAATCTGGTATGTAAAGTCTGTTTTTAAATCTTAATAGTCCCTTCTTGTCGATACTTATATCTGGTTTATTTGAGTTTGCGATACTATTTTGAAATTCCACCATTATCTTAGTGTAATTTCCATCGTTGATACCTGTCGTCCTTATTCTTTGTTCTAGATCACTTTCTACCCTGCTGATGCTTATCTCAAATAACCCATGGATTCCGCAGCTTAAAGCATCTACTACTTTATTTTCCTTACCCTTGATATGTTTGACCTCGAAGTCAAATTCGCTCAAGATGGCTAGCCACCTTGCTTGTCTTGCATTAAGCTCTGGTTGGTTAAATAGATATTTCACCCCACTATTATCCATCAATAGTAAGAATTTTCTACCCATTATATAGTGTCTCCACATTTTTAAGGCATGTATTACTGCTGTCAATTCTAAGTCACGAGTGACATAATTTCTCTCATGTTCCTTTAATTTCTGGGACTCATAACAAATCGCGTGCCCTTCCTGAGTTAGAACACCACCTAGTCCGTCTTTACTTGCATCAACGCATACTGTGAAGTCTTTATCTAGGTATTCTACCTTCAAGATGGGCGTCGATGTCAATATTTCTCTTAGCTTGTTAAAACTATCTTGGCACTTTTGCGACCAGTTAAACTTGGTCCCTTTCTTTTGTAATGACATTATAGGGTAGGCTATCTTGGAGAACCCTTCTATAAATCTGCGATAATATCTGGTGATTCCCATGAATGACCGAATATCTGCCACATCCTTAGGCTCTGGCCATTCCATAATGGGTTTTATATTTTCCAGGTCTACGACAATACCTTATGAGGAAATGACATGTCCTAAATATTGTATTTCTTTTTGATAAAAATCACATTTGTCAAATTTTGCGTATAGTTTGTGTTTCCTTAGTGTTTGCAAAACTATTCATAAGTGTTCATCATGTTCCTCCTCCATTTTAGAATAGACCAGAATATCATCGATAAATACTAATACGAACTTGTCTAAGTACTAGCTGAAAATGTTGTTCATCAAGCACATAAATGTGGTTGGTGCATTAGTGAGTCCGAAAGGTATGACTACAAACTCGTAGTGCCCGTATCTTGTTCGAAAAGCTGTTTTGTTTATGTCCTGGTCCTTTATCCTAACTTGATGATATCTGGATAGTAAATACAATTTTGAGAAGATATTTGCCCCACCAACTTGATCGAATAGATCATTTATCCTGGGTAAGGGGTATTTTTTCTTAATGGTCACTTTGTTCAGTTGTCTATAATCGATACATAGTCTTAGAGTACTCTCTTTCTCTTTCACAAAGAGGACTGTTGCTCCCCATGGCGAGACACTTGGTTTGATATACTCTTTATCCAACAATTCATGTAATTGTATTTTTAATTTTATCAGTTCTGGTAGACTCATTCGGTAGGGTGATTTTGAGATAGGGGCTGATCCGGGTAGTAAGTTTATGGATAAATCTATTTCTCTCCTAGGAGGCAATTCTGGTATCTCATCAAAAAACATGTCTCTGAATTCACGTAGGACAACAAAGTCTTCTAACTTGGGCTTATCTTCTTTTTCTAATAGATTTGTTACTTGGATGGCGTAAACTTGACATCCCTTTCTAATACATTTGTTGAATTGCATCACTAAAACTTGTCTGACTAACACAGGTTTTGGTATGCCTTGGGTTGTTCTAATAGTGCCAAAATTATCTTTGTAGCTAAGTATCTTTGTATAACAGTCTAGTACTGCTTTGTGTTTTTCCAACCAATCCATCCCGATAATCATATCATAAGATCCTAGTGGTAGTGTAAGGTTCTACTCCACAGAGCCTTATAAAACCCATTTTTTTTTTTTAAGGAATGCTATCCTAACATTTTTAATACTTCATAACTAGCATATATAAAATTTATCGAACTGAAAATAATAAGCTTACGAACAACCTTATAACACTTCATATTCCTTAAATACATAAAACAATTCGTAAATTAAAATACCTTCGTTTGATGCTAAACTCCCTCTTGTCTTGTTGTCCTCTTTGTTGCTACCTTGCCCAGCTTGCTACTTGACCATACCCTTCCAAAACTGACTAACCTCCCAGCCAGCTAGGAGCATCCTGCCTGACTCCCTAGCTCCAGGATATCGAGAGGAATCCTATCCCCCGTGCCCAAAACCCCCAACAACCCGATGCCCCCTGCAATGGTTCACCCCCCAAAAAAACCAAACTTCTCAGACCAGCCAATATCCCATAGAAAAATATCCACAGAACAATCCTCCTCCCTCCAAATTCCCCTTCAAAATGTTTTCTCCCCCAAAAACAATGATCCTTTCCCCGTCCGACTCTTCCTGTCATATCTTCCCCTTTCACCGACTCTCCTCCCCCTCATTAATTTCCTTATCCCTCCTTTATTACCTTACCCCTTCTTTATTATCTTATCCCATTATTTATTATCGTATCCCCTTATTTAATACCTTATCCCCTTATTTAGTGTTTCTTCCCCCCCCTCATATGTAAGTCTTTAATTAAATAAACTAAAAATTATTAACCCCTTTAATTCATTACTCAATTAATTAATGAGTCAATTAATTAATTAATTAATCATTGACAGATGTGAACAAGTAATTAATAAATAGTTAATTAATTAATATTATTAAGAAATAATTATTGTTTAACTAACATATTAGAGCAGTCAGATTTTCAAATTAATTATAATTAATAATCCCTATGCATCTATTTAACCAGGGTTGTTACAGGTAGGATGTTCAGATTGGTCCTTATCTTTTGACCATCTAAGATGAACTCAAGATTAGAAATAAAGTTAACTACTTTTCTTTTAGTACCTGTTTCTAGTTTTACAAGCCAAGATTTTTCGTGCTTTTTTTTCTTAAGTTTATTCAACTCTACTACATCAGGAGTAATATACCTTAACATAGCTCCAGGGTCAATTAAAACAGAAATTCGAGTGTCATGGATTTTACCTTCGATTTCTACCACCAAGGACTGGTGGTCGGCTTGTCGATCATCTATGGCTGCATTTATCTGATGCAAACTTCTGCCCATGTCTCCCACTGTCGAGGCTTTCTGTAAATTGTGAACAACAGTTCTATTTGCTGTAATTAAATGTGGGAAGTTCCTCCTTGGATGAGGCTCTCCACACTCTCAACACTTTAATGGCTCGTGGGAGTTGTCCCCAAACTTCTTCATTCCCAGGTTTATCGGTTTACCACTACCTTGCGTATTCGGATGATTGGAGTGAAAATCCTTCCTTGGGAAACTTTTTGCTGCATTCCGATAAGGAGCTGGATGGTATCCCTTCTTCCACTGGTTTATTCCATCTTGCTTCTTATCCTTCCAGGTCTTGGGAAACTTTACCCGCTGTTTATACTAGTCCTAGCACATTCGTTCTTTCTTGAATACCTCACTCAAGGATTTGGGGTTGTCAAACTCAATTCTATCCCTGTAGGATTGTGGTAATCAACTCAAGAATCGCTGGATTTTTACCTTATCCTCCCAGATGTATGGTACAAACCTTAGTAGTTCCAGAAATTTATTTATAAGGTCCTCCATCGTCATTTGTCTGAGTCGTAACTCATAAAATTCTTTCATCTTCCTTTCATAATAACTTTCATAAAGGTATTGTTTCTTGAAATACTTCTTGAAGTCGGACCATTCCAACAATCATCTTCTTGCAAATGCAAGTAGCCGTCACATCTCTTCTCAGAGATAAGCTGCCACAATTCTAGTGAGTCTTTCACTCTATATCTCTTACATTTATTTCATTAATAGAAATCATGTATTACTATATTTCTTTGTTTCTCACAATATTTATATGTATTTCATTGTAATATCCCTTCTTTCATTTCGTTCTAAAAAATAATCAGGATCAATGCTATCAAAGTAGGCTTCTCTTGATCGCTTTTAGTTGCATGTCCCCGATGAGGTTTGAGTATAGCAAGTTGGGTCTTGATCTTGTCTATCTTGAGGGCAATCACTCTCGCACTACCAACAAACCCTCCATGGCATAAGAAAAGAAAAACAATAGAGTAGATGATTCTATTAATTTGTTTCTTCAGCAAACTCTCACGTGACAAAGGGGCGAAATGATGGAGAATTTTTCCCACATCCTTCAATGTCTATCGATAACAACATGTGTGTCATCATTAAGTGGCCACTTTTAAGGCACCTCGCCTTTGAGGATATAAGTTAATTTTGATATTTCCATATTTGAAGGACAAATAAATGTGGATGCCCTAGAAAAATGGTTAAATTTGCTAGAAGGTTATTTCTCTATTCATAATGTATTCGACATGGAAAAGATAGCTTCGCACTCTTTAAGGCTCTCCTCCATGTCAAACATTGGTGGGAAACTTAATTGGAGCAAAGTTCCACAGAGGACTCTGGAATATATGGGTTCAAGCCAGTACATGAGATGGACCACACTATGGAAAGAGAGGGGCCAAGTAGTGTCGCAGTTCACCAATACCTTCCATACCTTGTGCACCAAGATGGGTATCAAAGACTACGAGTGACATTTAGTTTTGACATACTACAAGGTTGCACAGAGATACATCCAAACTAAAAGGGATTTTTTGGACATCTCATCACTCGGGGTTGCTTATTGATATCTTGTTAAAATCGAGCAAAAATTTAAGCACCAGAATAAGAGGGAATTAGGGTCCTCGAATCTGTAAAAAAAAAGTATGATAAAGATGACCCTAACAAACAACCTCCCAAAAACTAGTCCAAGCCATAGGAAAAGAAGGATAATGGAAATATGAAGGACACCCAAAAATGGTGCAATTTCCACTAAATTCCCTGGCACAACAACAATGAATGTCTCTAAAAATAGTCATTCGTAGTCGATATCAAAGACAAGGATTTGAACCCTCATTCATAATCTGATTCAAAAAATACTCATAGAATATAGATCAATGATGCATATCCCACTAGTATTGTCACGACCACAACAATTCTACGAGAAGAACCAATAGATCCGGAAGAGGGGGAACACCTTTTTCATTCACAAATGTAGGTGAAGGGGACCCCATTGCATTTTATTGTTTATAATAGAAGCCAGAAGAACCTCATCTCAACAGAGGTCTTCAAACAGTTAGGATTGTCGAAAACACCACACCCATAGCCATACAACAATGGGTGGCTTCACCACATAAGAGATCTTTGTTTCAACCAGTAGTGTCGATTGTCATATGGCATCAAGCCCTTCAAGGATCGTTAGAACTATGTGGTTATATCCACTTCTAGTTGTCCAAAGAACCTAGGTGGTTGTATCATCCTTCTTGTTGGAGCCATATAATCAAGGAGTTGTAACTTCCTTTAGGTTGGAGACTCGGAATATGGGGTTGGAGCCTCCTTCAAGTTGTATTTGGGGAATTGGGAAGTTGGTGATTCATATGAATCTATTATTCATATATATAAGAAATCATTATGTGGTTTTCTCCCATTTTGTTTTCCACGTAAACACTGGTGTATTGTGTTATTGATGTGATGTTGATGTGATGGTGCTTATGTTTACATGCTTATGATATATATATTGGATGCATTCATAGATGGTAAATTGATGATATATTACTAAACATTGTTGTTAAAGTGAAAGAATATACATTGTGGTTAAAAGTGGTGTAATTTTTCATTACTTATTCACCCCCCCCTCTTAGTAATGCAACAGGACCATTGCACTAGACAACTACGATGTGGTTTAGTCGATTGTCTAGTGGGATAGTTATATTCCACAATGTGCCACATGGGAGGATGCACATGAGATGCTTCAACAGTTTCCATATTTATTTTGCAAGCTTGATAAATACAGGAGTAACACCCGTATTTATTGTTTTCATTGTTAGATTGTACAAACATCGGGTTGAAGTTTAAAACAATAGGGGGAGTATGTAACATCTAGATTTCATTGACCATATCTTCATAACATTGATTATTCTTTGAGGACACTTGCGTGCGAGTGATTTGGATAAACATGGTACATTATGATTATTTGATTTGTTTTATGAGTTTACATTATGATTGAGTATTGAAATTTTGATATATTATTAATATTGATGTATAACATTGACAAGTATTATGATGAGGTTTCGTGAGTGTGTAGTAAACATGACATGATGAGGATGTTTATGGCATCAACATAATTCCTTGGAATCCAGATTGAGTCAGGGAGTGGAATATTGACTTTGATTATGAGTACTTGTTTTTATTACACATGTTTTTACTACGCACGTATTATAATGATTCATTGGATGCATGCTTGTTGATGCTTGATACTAAGACTCACATATGAAGTAAAGGGGTCATACACAAATATCATATGAATGAGGGATGGGTGTGGTAGCTTCCATGTCACAACCTATTATCCCTAGAACTGAAGGTTAACAAAGGCCTTATTCATGAGAGGTTCATACGTACAACTTAAAAACTAAGTCAATTTGCAAGTGGTGCCCTTGGAGAACATAGGTGCTTCTTCAATGGCAGGTTGCATGAATAAATTAATGAGTTAATAAAATATAGCATACCTTAGAGAATAAAACAAATACATAGAACTGATAGAAAAGAGAATATAAATTTATACAAATTTAAAAACTGAAAATATAATAATATCTAAGTCCAATTATTATGCCTAAGTAAATTTTATAGAAATAAGTCTAAGGGAGTTTAGACTAAATAAAAGTAAACTAAATAAAACCTAGAAAAATGAGAGTAAAAATTGACACAATGTGTGCATGAAATTAATAAAAAGAGTTTAAATTAAAAGAAATTATTTCATGAGAGAATGGGTTATCAACATAGAGTTACAATACTAAGTCAAAATACTTGAAATCCCAACTAAGAGAAGATTCGTAATCAAACCCCAACAGTAAATTAGTTAGGAGACACAATAAAGGAGTTGGAGGTAGTGTCGATCATCATTGGCCTGGGTGGATGGATGGACCTACATTCGAGTTTCAATGCGAGACTCATTATAACATATCATAATATACCACTAGAATATTTTGCATTAAACTTTCTCTTAAGTTCAAATATAAACTAGACTAGGAGCTCAATTACAAATGTAGAATGGAGAAATTAATATCCTTACATATTAAAGGAATATAAGCAAATGAAATTTGTCTACTCATTCTAATTATCACAATTATTTAGATATAAAAATGTATTATGAACATTAGAACCACTAACATAGACTTGTCTCTAAACACTATACACAATATTTCGCCTTTACACCTTAGTTTGTAATCTTCATGAATATTATATCCGTTGTACCCATTCATTATTGCTTCATGAATACCACCTCAAGGGGTTTCAATATGTGTTTTCATATACACCAACAAACCGAAAATGATTATCCAATAATGTATTTGAGAATATATATTTTATTTGTTCATAAAATACTTAATTTTTCTTCACTACTTTATCTATATTACAAACTAATATAATAATATTGAAGTATGTCGACTTTTCCATGACATGAAAAATGAAAACTTGGTTTCCTCATCATAACACAAAGTGTAAATACAAAATCATAGAATACTAATACAACAAGTGTATATGAAACATCATATACAAAATATGATAACTAATGAAATAAAAATATAACAATATATATATCTATCATGTTTAAATATTTACACTATAAGAAAAAATCCCAACAAATCATGCTATATAAACTTAAATAAAAACATAGACTAACAAATACTAAGTAGAAATAATGGGTCATATTTCCAAGCATTAACCATCATTTAAGTAGAATAAATGGGCCATGTTATCAACGACAAAGATTCACTATGGTATAAATAATGTGTCTTCTTACAAAGATAAGTCCAGCATGTATGGATCCTCAATGCTTAAGATAAGTCCAACATGTATGGTGTGTTGATGTATGGATTCTCAATGCTTGAGACAAGTCCAACATGTACGTAAAGATGATGTGCTAAATAAATGATCAACAAGTGTGAGTAGGGATAGGAAGATCTCAACTAGTATAGTTGGATTTTGAATAGCTTGACTCTAGCTATGTAATTCATGAGATACATATTATCTTGTACATGCAACTTCATCAACACATAGGGATTTAATAAGGTGTTTTTTAATGAAAAGTATTACATATGTGTTTCAAAAGGCTTTTGGCTAAGAATAACTCATTGGATTTTCATTGTCTTATTTCAATAATTCGAGTAGGAAAAACAATGTGCTTGAAGCAATCCCATGCCCAAAATGAAACTGCTCCAATAATAAGAAACAATAAATTAAAATAAAAAAGAATTAAATAGGGAAATGGTTAGGGGCACTAAGGCATCTAGGGTAGGATTGAACTTACAAACTCTAAAATATCGATAAAGAGATCTCCATGAAATATTACTCAAATAAGTTATATGTTTGTATTCATAAAAGAATTTGGATTATTACAAGCGAGAGGGGACTTATTTTATTACAAATCTTATAATAATACAACTCCAATTACATAGTGGTGAATCATTAATGCATATAACTAACATATTCACTTTTCTTTTCCCTAATTTAAAAATTTCAAGATGGGAAACAAAATGTATAAGTAATGGTATTTCATAATAACATTCCATTTGTTGACTGTACGTTTTAGAATGACATTTGTTCTTGAACATGGTGGAAATCAAGGTACCAAAATCATTATAATTTCATAAACAAAGAGATCTTGAAGAGTAATTAGTTTGTGTCTTATATTATATTATTGAATTAAATTTTTAAAAAATGGTATTGATGCTTAACCTACTATGTATTACAAATATTGACAACAAATTGTTTGATATACAATTACACACAAAACCCTTATAAAAATTGTGTGTTGGTTTTATGTTTCAGATATCCTTATGATTTTAAGTGTTCGATAAACATATTCATTTTCCTATTACTCACTTTTTAAAAATTAGTCTAGGCATTGAGATTTCTTGAGAGAGAATCTCTTGCTGTTAGTAAATTAGAAAATATCTTGAACTTCCATTTCCATCCAATTATTGAATTCTACAAGGAGAAAAGAAAGATTTGGATTACATGCGGACAAAAATAAAAATGTTTCCACTAGTAGAATGAATCAAATTGGTTCTTCCGATCTCAAAGGAAGAAATTGATTTTCATAACAGATAAGGAAAAAAATCATAACTTGAAAATAAAGAAAGAAAATTATGTTTTAAAAAAATCATAATAATAGTCTCAAACATTTTGCCATAGCTTTTTGGAAACAAAACATCAACTATATGAGTCATCTAACTTAGCACCAAGCAACACAAATATTGAAGAAATTTAAACTTCAAACAAACTTGAATGAACTAGTACTACAACTAGATTTCAAGAAAACCAAATATACTATGTGCCATAAATCCTGCATGAAAATGTGTCTAATCTGGATATGCAAAGTTTTGAAACAATACAAATTGTGATATTATGCTAAATCTAAATCCATGTTGGACATTAAAAAATCATGATCTTCAACAACCCTCAAACGTGACAAGCTTATCCAAAAGCCAACCTTTCTGTGCTTTTATCTTTTTGATGTCCCTGCTAATCTATTTCTGCTCATTTATGAGAGAAGATTATTCTTCCTCTAGAATCAAGTAATCACACATCAAGGCTCGATACTTATCGGCTAATTTAGATAATTTAGTGGGCAATGAATTTTCTCGAAGACCGTCTGATTGAGACCTGGAACTCTCCACTTTCTCCTCATAATTCTCACTCCTCTGCCTCTGTTTTGATGTTTTGGGCATCTTTACTGCCTCCACTCCTACTTCACTGTGTGCTTGATACTAGGCTAGTAGAGTAGTTTGAGACAGTGGTTTCCTTCCTGAGTTCTTGGATTTCATTGCCTTATTGGACAATGGATTCCCTCCTGGCTTATTGCACTTCAATGCATTATCATCCATATACATATTTGGGTTTTTCATTTTTATAGATCTAATATTTCTAATATATGTGGAGCTCGTAGCTTCTTGCATTTTGATGCATTATCATCCATATACGTATTTGGGTTTTTCATTTTTATAGATCAAATATTTCTGATATATGTGCAGCTCATTGCTAAAAGATAAGTCAACGGGAAGCAGAGATCTGTTAAAGCACACAAAATATAAGGATCCCTTAAACCAGTTTTTCCTTATAGTAAACATCAGAAGAAGTAGTCAAATAAACAGTAATTGCTAGAATAATTATGTTAATGTAATTAACAATACATTAACAATGAATACATAAATTTAAGATGAATGTTGTATGTTAAAGATAACCATTTAAATGTAACTTTCCAACCTCTTAGTCCAATGGAGTTCAATTTGTGTCTCAACCTTCTCTAGCTTAAAAGGTTCTAGGAAACAACCTAAAACCCTCAAATTCATCAATCCACATGTCCTAGAAAGTTAAAGGAATATGATATCAAGGACTTCAACTTGCAGTAATCTAGGATTAAAACCTCTATTTGTAGTAACCCAATCTCAAGAGCGATTTCTGAAAACAACTTAAACCTCTTAATCACAATCACAGATTGTCACGATCACAAAGGGAAAAAACAAATAACGCCAACGGACAAGGAAAGGAAAAACCATCTACATAGATGTGGAGATCATTTGAACAATTGTGATTGATGTACATAAATTGAAGCAAAGCAAATTTCCACAGAGGTGTCTGGAATATATGGGGTTGAGCCAGTACATGACATGGACCACACTGTGGCAAGAGAGGGGCCAAGAAGTGACAGATTTCACCAATACCTTCCATACCTTGTGCACCAAGCTGGGTATCAAAGAATTAAAGAGAAATTTGGTTATGAAATACCGCAGGGCTGTACACAAATACATCCAAACTAAAAGGGATTTTCTGGACATCTCATCAGTCAGTGTTTCCTATTGATATGTTGTTAAAATCAATAAAATATTTAAGCATGAGAAAAATAGGTATTTAGGGTCTCCGAATCCATAACAACAAAATTATGATAAAGACGACCCTAACAAACAACCTCTTGAAAACCAGTCTAAGCCATAGGAAAAAAGGGTCATGGAAATATGAAGGACACCTTAAAATGGTGTGATTTCGACAAAATCCCCTCCCACAACACCAATGAATGTCGTGTTAGTCTCCAATTTTGACCATATTTTTGCCTATGTTATTCCACATATACCCCCATTCCATATCAAATCTCGAATTAATCTCGAGAGAACACAATATGATGAATCAAAGCAGAATTATAGAACCAATTTTTACTATGATTATCTCTATTTCATAGTTCACGCTTCTTGACACTTCGTGTCATGAAGCTGTGAACTCAATTTTAACAAACTTTGAGTCATTTTCGGATCTAAGATTCACTCAATTAATGTACCTATGTCTAATTCTATTTTTGTATTCATGGTTGTATATGTAGGGAGGATATATATAAACTTGGTTGCTCTCTATGTCAGAAATCGTTGAAGAAATAGTGTTTTGTGATATTGCTCATAATACAATTCCATATTATCTTTTCTGTAAATGGATTGAGTTAATTTTTGAATTATGGAGCATGAGGAATGATATAGTTACGCATGAAGTGATCTGATTTAGTTCTGGTTTCCTTTTAAAGTGATTGTACCTTTGGGTTGGGCCTGCCAACAGGTTCAATTCGCTTTCCCTTTCTCTATATTGTAGTTATTTTGTTTCCAGTTTTAAAATCTGTGTGTTAGTTTTTAATTTGAAATTGTTTTGTTAATTTCTGACTTGAATCATTTTCGTTTAGTCCATTTTTAGTTTGGAATTATTCCTTAGATCATTGAATATTGGAATTAGTTGTTTGCCATTTGTAGAATTCGATGAACAATCCAATTACTGATTTAACTCTTTTAATTTAGTTTAGATTTACTCTGTTTTCAAGTTTTAGTTTAATTATGATTTGAAGTTAGTTTAAACTCAGATTTACTCTGTTTTTAGGGTAGTTCAATTGTGGTTTGGTCTCTGTAGGGTAAAGAAGGACATTGATTAGTTTCAATTTTATTAGATTTATTTCGATTTAGAATAGATATAGAGAAATATTGGCTTGGAAGCAACTATTTAATTTGATTAAGTACTTAGAATAGATCATTAAAGATTGCTCTTCATAGGTTTCTATTGAGGATAATTTCCATTGATAGAATAGATTATTGTAGAGAATAGATTTGCACATTTATTGATAGAACATTTGCATCTTTTTCAAATTTTAGATAGAATTTAAATTGCAAGATTGGACATAGAATAGTGATCTCAGTCGAAGAGGATTTTATGTTTACATTGTTTGAGTTTCCTTTCTCAGAAAGATTTAGATTCAGATTTTTAGGATAAATTTAGACTCTGTTTGTTGAGATTTCGCTTGATTAGAATTAGGATAAACTCTAGAA
>ML807621.1:14565-51990 GCA_009831015.1 Picea engelmannii
GCATACTTGGAAAGGCGATCCACAACCACCATTATGACTGATTTATTTCCCGATTTGGGTAAGCCGGTAATAAAGTCCATAGAGATATCCTTCCAAATAGCAGGTGGAATCGGAAGCGGTTGTAGTGTGCCCGAAGATTTGACCATTTCTCTCTTGTTGCGTTGACACACATCACATTCAATGACAAAATTACAGATGTCTTGTTTCATACCATCCCAGAAAAAAGAACGTTTGACCCTGTCATAGGTTTTGGTAAACCCGGAGTGCCCCGCTGTGGGTGTAGCATGAAGCTTAGAAAGTACCATGGATTTAAGATTTGATTGTTTACTTAAATACAAACAACCTTTGTATCGAAGCTCATCCTGGAGCCAACAGTACCCTGGGGGAGCTGGAGCATTGGTCTGCAATTGCTGGATCAGATGCGAACTTTTGGGATCTCGTAGCCATTCCTAGCGAACAACTTGGAGCCAATTTGGTACAATGAAGGAAAGAGAAAAAAGGGATCCTTCGTCTTCATATTTTCGGGACAGTGCATCCGCCACCACATTGTCTTTGCCTTTCTTGTAAATGATCTCATAATCTTATCCAAAGAGTTTAGTCACCCATTTTTGTTGCTCCGGGGAGGAAATGCGTTGTTCCAGAAAGTACTTGAGGCTTTGATGGTTTGTCTTAATTTGGAAACGTTGCCCCAAGAGATAAGGGCACCACAGATCAACGACATGGAAAATAACCAACATTTCATTTTCATAGATGGGTTTGCCCAGATTCCTTTCAGATAGTTGCTTGCTGGTGAAGGCCAAAGGTCAACCCTCTTGCATAAGGACAACATCGATTCTTTTCCTCGAGGCATCACATTCCAACACAAAGGTCTTTGTGAAATCAGGAAGGGCCAGAACCAGAGTGGTGCACATGGCCATCTTCAAGGTTTGGAAAGCTTGAGTAGCGCCTAGAGTCCAAGTGAAAGAGTTCTTTTTTAGGAGAGCAGTGAGAGGGGCTGCAATCTTTCCATAATTCTTAACAAACTTGCGATAATACCCTGTTAAGCCCAAAAATCCCCGCAAGCTTTTGAGAGTCTTTGGGTGTGGCCAGTCTTGCATAGCTTCAATCTTTTTCAGATCCACCCTGACGCCATCCTTGCCAACCAGATGACCCAAGTATTCTACTTTTGAGGCACCAAAGACACATTTAGACTGTTTCAGGAAAAGTTGGTGATGAGAGAGTAGATGGAGAACTCGATCCACATGAGTAAGATGGTATGTCCAGGTTTTTTTATAGATGAGGATATCATCAAAGAAAACTAAGACAAACTGGCGAAGAAATGGACAAAAGACATGATTCATGAGGCTTTGGAAGGTGGAGGGGGCATTGAACAAGCCAAAGGGCATGACCAAAAACTCATAGTGGCCCTCATGAGTTCGAAAGGCCATCTTGGGAATGTCTTCTTCTTTCATACATATCTGGTGATAGCCCGAGCGAAGATCAAGTTTAGTAAAGAATTGGGCGCCACTCAATTCATCCAGGAGGTCATCAATGACAGGAATGAAAAATTTGTCTTTAATGGTCAGTTTGTTGAGGGCATGGAAGTCAGGACACATTCTCCAAGAACCTTCTTTCTTCAGGACCATGACTACAGGAGAAGAGTAAGGGCTCGTACTAGGGCGGATAACGCTTGTAGTAAGGAGTTCCTGGACCATTTTCTCAATTTCATTTTTTTGTGAAAATGGGTGGCGATACGGACAGATATTGGGAGGAAGGCTTCCGGGTACAAGGGGAATGGAATGATCATGAACACCGCAGGAAGGAGGGAATCCTTGGGGAGTGTAGAATACCATTTGATGTTTAGAAAGGAGGGCTTGGAGGTCTTGTGGCACCAGGGGTGTCTCTGTTGCTGGTATGGCATGGAGTTGGGCGATGACACCAGAATGACCTTTTTTGAGCAGATTTTCCATGCGATGGGAACTAATGACCTCAGGTGAACTAGCAGTGATGCCTTGGAATTTATATTGGTGGCCTTCCTGGTCGAATTGCATGGTTAGTTCCTTTAAATCCATGAGAATGGGACCCAAAGTCCTTAGCCAGTCGACACCCAACACAATGTCAGAACTGCCCATGTCGATAGCAAACATATGGGATTTTAGGTGGTAGTGACCGATTTGGAGACACACATTTTCACAGTGCCCTACACATTTCATGGAACCACCATTGGCAATCGTGATTTGGAAATTGTCGACGGCATGGATGTAGCAATGAGTTTCTTGGGGAATGTGGCGATGAATAAAATTATAGGTGCTTCCACTATCAACCAGAATGATGACCTTCTGATCCTTGATGTAACCGATTAACTTGAGGGTTTGGGGGGCAGAGAAGCCAATGAGAGCATTGAGGGAAATGATCAATTCCACTTCAGGAGGGTCTGAGGGAGGGGTTATGTCAGTGATTTTAGGTGACTTAGGCACAAGGGGAGTTTCAACATCCTCTTCTGAAATATCCTCAAAGATGGCCATAAAAAGCTTTTGTTCCTTACACTTGTGGCCCGAGAAATATTTTTCATCACAATTATAACAAAGGCCTTTGAGTTGGCGTTTAGCCATTTCAGCCCGGGTCAATTTTTGGATCTTTAATGGGGCAGAGGGAGTAGTGGGATTTACGGGTTTAGGGCGAGGGATAAAGGAGGGTTTACGGTTTTGAGAGGATACAACCTGTTGTGCTTCTTTAGCTTTTTTAGTAGCCTCCACCCAACTCGAAGGTCGAGCCATGAGGACATGGGCCCAAATCTCATCCTTGAGGCCACTGATAAAACACTCTCGAAAGAAAGCATCCATCATGCCCTATGTTTGAAAAGCCAGGCGCTCAAAGGCAACTATGAAGTCTTCTACTATTCCTGATTGTTTCAACTTTGTGAAACAACCCAAATGGTTGGTGTCAGTGTCAAAGCGTTCATAAAGCTCAGTCACAAATTGGGTCCAAGCAATATACCCTCGACGGGAATTTTTTCTCCATTGCCACCATTGCCAACGTTCTTGATCTAGATGGAGAACACCATACCGAAGTTTGGCCAAGTCATTTGTAATGCCGTATAAAGAGAAATAATGTTCCATTTGGGTGACCCAACCAGTGGGGTCCGAGCCATCAAATTTGGTCACATCCACTCGCTGAAGGTGTAGGTCACGTTGAAAGTGATGGTGATGAAAGATATGGGAATGGGAGGAATGTCCACCTTCAGTCTTTGGAGGTGCATCAGAGAAAGGGTCATCTGTAGGGATCTTCAGTTTGGTGCAGAGTGATGCAAAGACAGATTCAAGCTGGGTGGTCAGTTCTTGTTTGACTTCCTCCATTAAGGACTGCATGGATGTATTTATGGTTGTATTGATGGATGTATCGATGGAGGCAATAGTAGCACTGAGTTGTTTCACTTATTTTTGGGTCTCGAGGAAACCAGATTGCAAGGTGTTGAAGCGAGCTTCCAAGTCTTGGCTATGGGTATGGGCCATGAGGATGGGTGAACTGAAAAGGGGCGAGCGGGATCAAAAATTTTGCCGAAAAATGATATGGATGAATGTGATAAGGGCGAAGAGATGAAGCCAATGGAATAGGTCTCAAATAATGGTAAAAAAAATTCCAGACTTTTTATTTTTTATTTTTTACACCTGCAGAGTTATACTCCGGTCTGAAGAATACTGCAGCGATGAAATCCCCAAATGCTTAACCAGAAAGAAATGTGTATTCACTTGACAACCCGAACACAGTTGCGCGGCAATAGATCTTGTCTGTTTTAATTTGTTTATGTTTTTGTCCCCCAAGGGTTAGGTATTCAAGGGTTCTACAGACAAGGGTTTGCCCTGTGCTATAGCTCTCTGATATACGTGCGGGGTCCAACAATAGTACTCAGCCTAATATCTCAGGGCACTAACTAAGGAGGATAGACCGTACCCTTAGCCATACTACCCGACTACCTAGGTACTAGAGAGTATCTTCTCGAGTGTTGTTCTCAGTGGCACTATAACAGTCAGGCGGCCGATCGGTTTATCTAAAGAGGGCTTCAGGAAATCTAGGTCGATCCATACACATGTGTTGTCTAATGCGCTACCACTCGAACGGGTACTAACAGGGGTTACAAGGGTGACCAACAGATGTGCGCTTAAGAACCACTTGTATTTCTTGCGTGTATGAATCCTTCAACCGCGGGTTTATGCGCATAATGATAGATCTTTGTGGCTTAAAGACACCAGAATACGTCTCTACCTTGGAAAACAATTCCCACATTTTTTGCCAAGGAAAGTGCTCTGATACCACTTGTAATATACCAGATATAAAAAGTATGCAGAACATAAATAAAATGCTAGAAATGGTAGAATAACAGTAATATAACCAACATAATCTCCACAATAACACATAAATGATATAAGAACAACAACATAAATAACACTTTGATTCAGAAAGCAATGTTCACGGGCCTCTTCGAGGGGGAAACCTCCAGTCGAGCAACGCTCTATTACAATAATCTCCAAGCTAGGGTTTTCATACCCTCGACCCTTATTTATACTAAATATGCCTATCAAGAGAAGCATCTAGAGGGAGATCCTTCTAGAAGCAGAAGCTTCTATTAGGTCTTCTTACATCCACATTATTCTATTTTATTGAAAGGCCTTATTAATATTGACCTTTATTACATCCGAATATATTGCTCTACCTATGTGTGGGTTAGGACCCTAACAATGACTTCCTTGTCCTAGAGGGAAAGCAGAAGGAGAATAGTGCTCCATAATCCTTAGCGAACCTCGGGTGAACCTTGAATGAACTTTTACTCAGAAGGAATGATATAAACACAAATTGCGAAAATATTTCTATTAATTTCAAAAAAGATTTACAGAGCTTTTCGGACTTACAAACTCAAATTCACAGCTTTTGACCATAGCGCATTTCAAGATATATTAGACCTGAGTAGAATATAGCTTGACCTCGAGAATTATCTAGAAACTCTTCAGCTTCTGGTGCTACTGGAAAACTCTTCAAACAAACTTTTGAGTTCTGCCACTTTAGTTCACAGGCTCCCAGCGGAATAGTTCCTGCACAAACTATCAAACTCTCGATAGAAAGACTTAGAGCTCAGACAAGAGGGATCTCAGAAGACAAAGACTAACCAAGACTCTAAGACTTGCCCCAAATGAGTATCCCTGAGCTTTATTTATATACTTTCTCTACACTTCAGACTGACGAAATGTGCAAGAATCATCCTAAATGGCCAATAAACTCTTTAAGTACATAATGACAATATTTTCCTTAAATGCTTTACTTTCCAATAAATTCCTTAGAATGTGGGTCAAACCGCACCAAACGTCGGAGAAGTGCTATGAGTTCTAAGGATTTGCATGAAAAACACATCATACAGAGAAGATATTAGTCATGATCACAAAACATCCCCATATTATATTGTTGGGAATAGCTTCCACTAGTTTCCCAAGCTTTTGAATAAAGCTTGCATACTATGATGGTTCATCCTTGGAATGATTGTGCAAAGATTCTCATTTTTACAAGCCATTGGAGATGATGAGTTGCATACATTGACAAGATTATGCCATCAATAATTCTTTCAGATTTAGATAGATCACGGATTTCTCTGAGTGGAATATCTTTGGCTCTGCATTCTATCTTTAAGCATGTTGGGTCCACTGCGCTTTTGTTGATGTCGAAGTCTCTCCACCAATTAGATAGCCAAACAAGATATAATCCCCTCATATTAGTATATACACTTCTGAATTTCAATAATGTGAAATATGTCTTATTCATATTCTCTTTCCTGAGAAAATTCTACCATTCCTTTTTGTATTCACTGTGATTCATGTATGTTACAAAGAACTTCTGTGTGGGATCTTGATATGGCCAAAGAGCATAGGAGCTGGGTTTGTCAAGTGAAAAATATTGCTGAAATAATCTTGTATTATTATTAAACTATTTTCAAATCAAGTTTATATCTTTAAAGGTGTAGCATAAAGTTGAAGTAGCATCAACTGCAACTTTGGTCGATCTGTCATAAAGCATGTCTGGAATGTTTCTAGTATAAAATGGGATTCTTTTGAGTTCTAGAACATAATTTGGTAGGAGATGAATTGGTTGCAAATTCATATTGAGAACTTCAGTTCTTCTGAGTTGCCATGTAGGTTTCCATAATTGGGCATATACTTCGCAATCTTAATTGTCTAGGATATTCCTTAGTTGTTCACCTCCATTTTTCCATTCAGTAATAATGACCAGACAATGGCTTTCTGCATTTGATTTTTCTTGTTATGTTACCACGTTCGCTTCCACACGCTCATTTGTTTTCACGCTCGCTTAAAGGTTTTCTCTATTGAGAAAATCAAGGATAGAATTTTCATAGCCTTTGATATGTTCAATATCAAAATCAAAATTTGCAAATAGAGCTTGCCATCTTGCAAATTTTGCTTCACTTATTTTAGTAATTTTCTTATGTAACACCTTGTTCATTGCAACAACATCAGTTCTGAGCAGATTTTTTTTATTGATGAGATAGATTTCAAACTTATTGATTGCATTAAGGGTTGCCTTTATTTATTTTTCAATTGTTACATAGTTCTTTTCATTGTCAAGTCAAGTCCTTGAAGCAAACTGTAAGATTTATTCATGTGGCTTTGATCTACTTGCCTTAACTTGTTTAAGAACTGCTCCCCATCCTTGGTCACTGGCATCAGAATCAACAATTTTAAACAGTTCATCACTTGCAACATGCAGTATTAGCAAGTGCCTGACTTTATATTTTATCTTTCTCACAGCCTTAGTGTGTGCTTCAGTCCAAGGCATAAGATCCTTTTTGAGCCTGTCATTCATAATTTTTTTGTCTTTAGCACAACCTTTATAAAAATGACTGACATAGTTCAAGCTTCCTAGAAAGCACTCGAGTTGGGTCTTATCAGTTATTGTGTCTAGAAATTTTTCTGCAAATTCCACTGCGTGGATCTGAAGAGCAATTTGGCCATTTGAAATTGTGTGACCCATAAATTTGACAGAGGTTTTAAAGAGCTCCATTTTATTTTTAGAAAGAACTAGACCAAACTGTTTGATGACCTTTAAAAACATCTCCAAATGCTTGAAATGTTGGTCTATGGAATCTGAGAAGACTAATATATCATCTATGTAGACAATTAGAGAGTCAAAATATGCCTTTAAACTATCATACATAACCCTTTGAAATTTTGTGAGAGCATTCTTAAGGCCGAAAGGATAACATTCCATTCATAGTGACCTGCAGGAACACTAAATGCAGTTTTGAATTTGTCTTCCTCCTTTATAGCCACTTGCCAAAATACAGATTTTAAATCGAACTTTGAGAATATATTTGCATTTGTTATTCTATTGACGAGACTGGATTTGTGGGGTATAGGATAAGTATCATCAGCTAGGACTGAATTTAAAGGAGTGGAGTTTGCTACCAATCTTGGGACTCCTCGAATATGCTTAGAATGTTTATTAACATAGCATCCATAGCAATTCCATGGGCTAATGGATTCTCTGATCAATCCCTTTTTCAATAATCCTTGGATTTCTTCAGAACACAATTTTTGATATTTAGCATTCATAGGTATTGCTCTGCTTCTACAAGGTTTTCCCTCATAGCTATCTTTGTATGGCAATTCAAGAAAATGTGTTTTTCTTTCCCAAAATGCAGTTGGGAGTTCTGAACATACCTGATCTTCAAATCTTTTTTGCAGTTAACTAATACTATCTTGAATCTTTAGTTCCTTGAGTTGTTGATCAATCCTTTGGTTGCTCTTCATTTGTTGGAGTTCTTGAATCTTTTTATCTTTCTCTATAAGAGTTTGAGACATTTGAACCATTGTGGACAACTTAGGGACTGATACAAATGGGAGTACATTTTTTCTTCTTGTTATTGTAATAAAATATCCAGATTTTCCATTTGGTAATTTTTCAGAACCATGTGGTTCAACGACAACAAAAAATGGTGTACCTAAAAGACAAGGTACTGGAATTTTTGCAAGTGAAAACTTCATATTCAAGCAGTAAGGTCCAAAACATAACTTGATTGTTTCAACTTCAAATTCCATCTTTAGGGTTTGATTACCTAGCCCAATGGCCGCATTGTTATTTTTTAACCAATAACAAGAAGGAATAGAATCTTTCTTTAGGATTTTAAAATCTGATCTTGAATCGATCAATGCTTTCAACTTAAAGATTTGACCTTGAATATTCAGCTTAATCATCACATGATATTGTTGATGCTGGATGGCCATTATTCTCATAGAATTTAAACCTTCTATAGAATTTGTTTCAAATGTACTAATGTTGCCATTTGGATTCTGAGGTATTTCTTCTAGGGAAGGCATGAATTGCAGGGCCTGGATTTGTTGTTGCAACCCTCTTATTTCTTGTCTAGCCCATGAATCAACTTTGTATCCATCCTCAATTTCTGATTCTTTTTCAATCTTTTCTAGTCTTTGCTTGATTTCTTCAACTTCCTTCTTAAGAATATTTATTTATTTTCCCAAATCATTTATAGTCAAAGGTCTCATCTTATCATTCTCGTTTTGTCTAATAAATGACTTGGTATTCCTTTCAAAAGAAACATATATGAGCAATGACTTCTTACCTGAGTTAAGTGTGGCGATTGAATATATTTATATGTATATGAATGAGTTAAGTGTTGAATGGTTAAGTTAGAAACATGCATTATCTATCTGTGAATTTGTGCTTTTAAATGGGTGTATGCTTGACTCAATTGAGTAGTTAAAGAGTCGTAAGATGTAATCTTGCAATAATGTTGAGGGAAGATTTGTTGGAATGTTTAAGTCCCGTCTGTCTCTAAAACCCTCCCCCTCGCGGGAAATTTCAAAGTTCAAACCCTCTGGAAGGACGATGCCCCCTTCAGATATTTCACTCATCTAACCGAGGCCTCATGCCCATGTCCTTAACCCATTTATGGCTAAAGGGATTAGCGCTTATCCTGCAAGAATTTCCAAAGAACCCATGTGACCAAGGTTTGGGAACCCTGAGCTAGGTCTGAAAGAAGCTAGACCTTCTTGCTTCGAAACTTCGGGAGTTCGGAGCTCCAGAGTGCTTCAACCCTACCATTTATAAATCGATCGAAGGAAACTGGTAGTTACGGTTACCCACCCGGTTAACCGACGCCCGGTGGTTTCCTTATCCAGGATAGTTAGACTTGCCCCCATTAATCCTTGGTCTATTCGGTCATCTCGAAGTAATGTGAACCATCGATCTAAGAGTAGTTAGAAGCCCCTGGACTGTTGGATCTGCATCTAAGTACTTCGACAAAGTCCCACTCCGTGAGAATGAGGATGATATATCATCAAACCCCCGAACACCAAAGTTACGAATTGACGTGAACTGTCGACTGAGAATACTTGGGATTCCTCCTGTCCATTGGATCCAACCTATATCCAGCACTTCGGTGAAGTCTTACTTCGGGAGGACAGCGATGGCATGACCTTAAACTCTATGAATGATGAAGTTGTGAATAAATGCGAACTGTGGATATCAAGACCCTTCAAGATCTTTCCTGATTGTTAGATTCATACCATGGTTAACTTGGGGTTGACCACTCTGGGAGCAAGGAGGAGGTCGCACCACGAACTCCCCGAACGTCAAAGTTATGAAGTAATGGAGGTCGTTGATCTAGTGGTTACGTGGACGCAGCTTGACCGTGAGATTGAAGGGCTTGGAAGGCTATCAGTCAGGGATGATGTAGTACAATGATTTCATCCAGGATGGCATGGACCCACAAGTAATGTGCCATAGGTCACCTGGATTCGTGCATTTCACAAATTCCATAGGCCCATTAACGTGTGACACATGTCACCCATTGAAGGGCCACATGTCATCTTGGACTTGCCGCGTATCACACCTGGCACTCACAGCTTGGTCCATTTGGCGAGAGGAGTATGCGGGACCCACCTGCATTGTCCTTCGTATCTAGTACATTACCACGTGCGAGGGTGGACTGGCACTAACCTCTAATCGAGGGTCGACGGTCGTGTTTGAATTGGCGTGGATATCCATGATCAGGGATGATTACTGAGTCCCAACTAGTATGATGTTTATTTCCTTTCCCGAGTTTCGCAATGGAAATTACTCACCCATGGTGGAATTGATGTCAACCGTTGATCCTGCTGGATATACAAATCGACGGTCTAAGAGGATTGCAGAAGTTCAACCCACGTGAATGATAATTCTACCCACGATATCCACAATTCCTCTCTACTGTAGATTCATGGACCTACATGGACACACCTCGATCGTGGGATCCAAGAGGTATTGGGAGACAACTAGTGGAAACTTCAGACTTTGGAGCTTCGGGAGGTTCAATAGGTAGGTGAAGCTAAGAACCCCAGAGGCTGCCAGTCCCGGACTGGCGTGGCCCCCCGACGTCACCTGGACTAACGTGGATCCCTATCCAACATGTCACGCGTCACCCTGATTTGTACTTCCCACAGACCCTAAATGCCATTAGAACGCGATATGTGCCACCTCCTGATGAGGACATCTGTCACCCCTGCCTTATGTCACTTGTCGTTAATCTAGTGCATGAATTATCGACCAAAGGATGGTGCAGTACCCATGGCTTTGAGAGTTAAACACTCTGGGAGGAAGTATGGTTCAAGGTGAGGGAACCTCTGAATGCAAAATTCACGAAGCGATATGAATCGTAGATCCAAGGATACGTTGGGATCTCTCGTGACCGTTAGATTTAGTACCCGAGACTTCAGAAGTTTGGCACTCCAGAAGGAAGTATGGTTCAAGGTGAGGGAGCCTCTGATCGCCGAAGTCACAAAGCAATAGGAACCGTAGATCCGAGGATATGTTAGGATGTCTCATGACTGTTAGATTTAGTACCCGAGACTTTGGGAGTTCAACACTCCAGAAGGAAGTATGGTTCAAGGTGAGGGAGCCTCCAAACGTCGAAGTCACGAAGAGATAGGAATCGTAGATCTAGGGATCCTTCAGGAATCTCCTCTGACCGTTGGATCTAGACTGAATCTGGCACTTCGACGAAGTCCTACTCTGGGAGACTGGGATGTTAGAACGTATTCTCCAAAGGGGTTGAAGGCTGAATCTACATGGCAACCTTTCAGGATTTTAGGAATTTGTGACTCCAGAGGACCTACGTATAGAAAAGAAAAGGGGCATTCAACGTCGAAGGTTCGAACGCTGAATTTCCCCCTAGCATGTGTATTAGAGGAGGATTAAGTATCGTCGTTGGTTTCAAATGGTGGATGGACTTCCATCATGAACGTAGGAGCTTGAGGAGGGTGCGAATGAGATGGATCCATGTGGCCTTCAACTAATGAATGCCCAAAGAATTTCGGGAGGCCATAACTTGTAAACCAAAGGTCATATTTGAGCCTAGTAGTAGACGATAGAACACTATGGGTGAGTAGAAGAAGATGCAGACCTCAGACAAAGGATTTGAGATATTAAGAAAAAAAAAAAAAATGATGCCCAGTCCCTTAAAGGAGTATTTAGGGTGTCTTACAAAGTGGTATCAGAGCATGGAAACAACACTTGGTCTGCTTGAGCTCATGCACAAGTCACATAAAAATATCATTAAAGAACTTTAAGGGGTAACATCCTACCTTCCCCCCTTCTATAAGAAACTTGTCTAAACCTCTACTGAAGAGAGGAATGAAACCTTCTACTGTTGATAGATGTTTTGGAAATCTGCACTGAATATTGCTAATGTTTCCAAATAAAGAAGATGACTTCATTTTGCAATGATATGTGTTGTTCATAAATAAATAGATCATTAAATAATAGAAAATGTTTTATCGACACTCAAGCAATCAATAAACAATAGGAAAAATACAACGTAAAGGATGGTGACACACCATGAGTTGTGGGAAAACTCCCACAATAGAGAGGAAGAATCTAATGAAAGGAGGGCGGTGGAAACCCCTCAAGATTTGGTCGAAACTGTAAGAAGCCCCATGGCATAATTATTGAGTTTTAACGCTGATAACGAAAGGCTGATAAAGGAACAGGAAAAGCAAATTGAAATTAATGCAGTCTTACTGCAAAGTCTATCAGATATACAAAGGCAACTGCAACATGGACCAACAACTATTCATGTGGATAGACACCATACAAAGAAAACCGAGATTCCACCCAAAATACGAAAGCACGGCCCTGAAAGTGGCCACACCAGAAGGAGCACCTCAAAGAAGGTCGAACATGGAGCCAAGAGACACTCAATGGAATATTTATTTGGTGAGGACAGTGACAACTCCAAGGAATCCAGAGATATGGAGACTCTCTCTCTCTCTCTCTCTCTCTCTCTCTCTTGTGTGCTACCCTTGGAGAAGGAGTTCTCTACTTGTCTTCAGTTGTTGTTGCAGTTAGCAGCTAAGGTTTATCTCTTGGTTTTGGAGTAGGCTTGTCAGAATTATTATAAGTAAAGGTTAGTGTGCTCAGGGGTGGCATGTTTAAATGCATGTGGTTGGGTGACAATGATGTGACATTGTCTAGGTTTAAATGAGCATACCAAAATTTTAACATTTCCCACTTATCAAACACTTGTAAAGTTACTTGAGGTTTCAATGACATCTCATCCCTTCTGGATGGCTTCCCAACTCTCTAACAAACATCACACTTCTGATGGTATTCCTTTGAATCCTTGTGAATTGTTGGCCACCATAATCATGTGCGCAATACCTTCTACACGATAGCTTTTCCTGCGTAATGTCCTCCAACAATCTCTTCATGTGCCTCTGCTAAAATGATAGACATTTCCTGCTCCATCACACATCTCCTTAGGATGTTATCTGCTTTGATCTTGTATAAATGACCTGCAATCAACTGATAATTTGCAACTCTAACCACCAATTTTTTCTTCTACGCAGTAGTAAATTTTGAATAAGTGATCCGGTCCTACATTAAATATTCCAGGATTCACCACAACTTCAAAATCAAATTCTTGAAACAAGAGTAACTATCTGCATATCCTTCCCCCCAACACTGGTTTATTGACTAAATATCTCAGAGCAGAATGGTTAGTAACATCTTGAAATGTTTCCCTAACAAGTAATGTTTGTATTTCTACAAAGCATACACCATAGCTAGCCCTTCTCTTTCTGTAGTGATATAGTTTTGTTCCGAATATGATAACTTTATGCTTGCAAATGCAATAGGGTGATCTATATCACCTTCTCCTAGTTGTGTCAATATTGTTCCTAGTGCTATTGCAGATGCATCCACATGCACATGAAATTATTTTGCCCAATCTGGAAATACTAAAATCGGTGTAGTGACCATCTTATCCTTCAAAATATCCAAACTCTGTTGGAATTCATCATTCCACTAATACTTAGTGTCCTTCTTCAACAACTTCTAAATTGGCGCAATAATCTGTGCATACCCTCTTATGAAATTTCTATAATACCATGTATGTCCCAATGTACTCTTCAATTGGCGCATTGAATTTGGTGGTGGTAAATCAACTATGACAACAATTTTAGCAGGATCAACCAACATACATTGTTTACACACCACATGCCCTAACAAAATACTGAAAGGTACGCTGAAAATACATTTCTTAATATTTAATGATATCTGACATTGTATGCATCTGTCCAACATCAACCTTAATACTGCGACATGGTCCTTCAATAAACTAAACATCATCCAATCATCCATGTAAACTTCTAAAAACTTATGAATAAAGTCCTTAAAGGCTACTACTACTACTACCCTTGAAAAAATTGTTGGTGCATTCTTCAACCCAAATGGCATAGTGGTATACTGAAAAGATCCCCATTCTGTAGCAAATGTTGTCTTATGTCTATCTTTTGGTGCAATACTTATCTGATGATATCCTAAAAACCCATCTGTAAAAGAATAAGCTTCTTGATCCCCTACATTCTCCAAAACTTTGTCTGTAAATGGGGTAGGAAAAGGATCATGTAGGAAAGCATCATTCAATTATCTCAAATCTACATAGATCCTGATCCCTCCTTGCTTCTTTTCCTGCACCACCATAAGAATGATCCATTTTGATTCCTCCACAGGTTCTATGACACGATCTTCTAGCATCTTATCAATTTTTTCCTTCACTTTCTCTTTGTATATTGGATTCAATTTGTAAGGTCTCTGTTTGATAGGTCTGGATTTTGGCTTCAAAGGGATATTCATCTCTCATAATTCTCCTACTAATCCCTTCATCTCTGAAAATGTCGTTGGGAATAAGTCATTGTACTCACACAATAATTTTGTGATTCTTTCTACTATTTGATTATCCCAATAATCTATATGCTATAAATCTTTGGGTTTTTTGTAGTTCCAATGTTTACCTTCTTGATCTTTAATGCTGCAACATAGTCTTCTAAATCGATCTTTGGACCTTCTATTTCCCTTTCTCCTTCCACTTATGAGATCTAGATATTGCACGGATTATCCTCTATTGGGTATTCTTCTTCTGCGACGTGATAACAATGTAGAAGTTGTTTCACTGTCTGTTTATTCTGCTTCTGATATGCTGGAATTGCTTCAAATTATGGTTCTTCAAATATTTTGTCTCTTACCACCTTCAACGTTGTATCTATCTCTAGATTTTTATGTTCAAAACAAGATGTAATTACAAAATCCTGTTGTATCTCTTCCCAGTTTGTAGTTTCTTTGCGTTGTCCCTATTCTGTATACCAGTTCTTTGGAATGCCTTCTAGTGTGTGAATACAATTATGTGTCCATTCTTCTAGTGGCACTAGTCTCCATTGAACCATGCACCCATCTACATGTTCTCTAGGTTTCCCAATTCCATCATATTTCTCCTCTTGCTATGTGTCGAATATGATGTGCAATAACCTCTTACATTGAAGCCAATTTTTGATATTATCCTTGTGTGTGCCCCACCGACGTGCATGTGTAGCTTTCAAAGCAATATATAATACTGGTAATCTCTAGATTTCTACTACTTCTAATTCAAACTTCACCAAAAAGTCTTCTAAGTCATTCATACCATAAAAATTAGGAGTCTCTCTTACCTCTGAACCAATCCATCTCAACGCACACGTCATTCTGGTGCATCTCATGGTAGATAATTCATGTAGTCATTGTTGCTAGTTTTCTAGTCCCGTGTCAGAATCTGAAGCACAAGAACTAATACTCCTCCAAATGAGCATGTCGTATGTAGTTGGGTTGATATAATATTCTTTACATGTGGTAGTTCTATATAGTTGATTCACATCTTCTGTAAGAATATTATCTGTCACGGGTTCCACATACTTGGCTCCTTCCGATGGATCTAATGGCACAATAACAATGTACTCCCCTAATTCAAACATAATCTTCCTTGTATTCAAGTTAATAATAGTCTCGTTATCAAAATCCCAATCCAAACCCAACAAAGTTGGATATGGAGAAGTATTATCTACTATGCCAATGACTTCAAAATTAGCCATGGTGCGCACACCATCTAGATCTACTAGAATTCCTTTCAATCTTCCAATTAGTACTACTTTGTGTTGATTAACTAACTTTAACTGAATAGCTGAGTACCCCAATTTTGGTTCTCCCATAGCTTCCCATGTCATCTTTGGAAGAACATCGACTTCATATCCTAAGTCTAGTATGATATCCCCCATATTGAAATCTCCTATGTTTTCATTCAACCTGAATTCTTGATTTGTTCTTCTCTTCTTCTGGACCTGATTCACTATCTTTACCCCTTCTTCTCTAGGATGACACTTTTCTAACAGATTTTGCAACATTTGTAAAGAGTTCTTATCATTTAGCAACTTTACACAAGATCCCAAAAAGTTTCTTAAGTTACTTACTTGCTCTGAAGGCTACTCTATGTTAGTCTAATCAAATAGTGGAGGCATGTCATATATTGGTACCTCATCTACTGGCTTTGTCCCTGACGTAGATGCAATGTTTTCCTTCAAAATTTCTCGTCTAGCTTCCTTGAATATCTCTTTCTCTTTGTGCACATCAAACTTTTGTCCAGGTGTTGTATTCTTCCTTACCCACTAGTATTGATCTTGTTCCTTCTTTGTTGCATCTTCTCCTACCTTAGCTCCCCCTCTAGTAACTATGTTAATCTTATTGTCATCCTCTTCTTTGTTTTCCACAACAATCCATAGTACGTTCTGATTGGACTGGTTCCTTTTGTCCTATATTTTTATCAATAGTGTTGGACAATCCTCTGTTTCATGGTTTGTTGCATGACAATACATACATGTTGCAGGTGGTTGTGGGCAGTCTCTTGCATAGTGCCTAGGTTTTTTACAGTTGTGACACATTACCGATCCTCGAGCTCCTCCAAAGCGTCTACCTCCACAACCTCCTATGTTTCCTTGATTATCTTAGCGCGGTGTGTTATATTGCAGTCCTTGATTATATTGCGGTTGCGCGTTATTGTACCACGGTGTTGCACTTTGTTGTGCACAATTATACTATTGTTGCCCCTGGAACTGATGTGCATTATACTATGGTTGTGATGCATATTGTTGCACGTTATTGTACTCTGGTTGTTGCTCATTGTTATACTGCGGCTGCTACATAGGTTGTCCTGTTAAATGTTCAGCCTGCACCTTGTATGTATCTGAAATCCTTTCTTTCACATTCTCCAAAGTTCTACAGTCCTTGTCCTTTTGTCCAACTGACTTGCAAAAATTACAAAATGTGCTCTTTGGTACTGTTTGATACTTTTGCATCAGGGGGCAGTGATATGGATCATGCCCGCGTGTTTTGCAAATTTCACACCATGGTCCTCCTGAAGCTAAAGGGTTTGGCATACCCACTCATATATATTGCACAAATAATGGACACTCACTCTTGTGATGGCCTTCCATCCTGCACATTGTACACCAGACATATTCTCTTTTCTCCTTTCCTTTGTTCTGATTCAACTGGAATGTTAAGTTCTTCATATCTTGCTTTAGCTCTTCCACAACTGGATATGTATGCTTGTACTGGTTTTCTTCTAGTTGTAAGGCTGCCTGTAGAGCCTCGACCTGACTTTGGAATTTTTGTTGTCTCAAAGGATACTTCAAGTGTGGCAACAAAGAATTAACAAACAAATATCTATGATGTGTATTAGTAATAGAGTACTTTAACTTACCTTTTAGGGTCTTGAACTTCTGGTCCATTTCCTAAACTGATTCTCCTGGTTTCTTCTTGATCTCTATAATTTCATTCATAAACTGGTCTGCTGAGCTTGGTTTCTGAAATTCATTTATTAACTGTTTCTTCACCTTTGCTACAGTTGTAGGCGTTCCTGTTGGATTATTTGTTGAGAGACCCATCTACCAGTCTAATGTGTGAACTCTGAATGTGATTTCCAACTGCGCAAACTTTGTATCTTCATCTGTAATCTGCTTAGCTTCCCATATCTTCTCACAGATAAACAAATGCTTTTATGGATAATCTGACCCATCCCCTCAGAACTCTGGTAACCTAATAGTTGGATCTTGTCCTGCCATTGTGAAATTTGTTGAACTACCACCTCCGCGGTGTAGATACTTGACTACTACTTGTTGAACTTGCACTTCTGCTATTGGATCCACATCCTATAAAAATTCTTCTATCACTAATCACTTGTTGTTGAACTGGTTTTTCTTCTTCAGATGTCTTAGTCCCATACATGGTTGTGGGTTCCACACTAATTCATATCTGGAATGGAGAGCCTTCTTCTGCGCCAGACCCATGACCTTTGGTTTTCCTCTCATATGTGGCATGCAAGGTATCCTCAATATGCCCTATGGTGCGAATATCCTCTACCTCTTCCTCATCGTTTTCCAATGCCTCTAGTTCGACTACTGCCCTCTTTTTGCTATTCATCTTATACTGGTAAGGTCGTCTGTTGCGCGTCACACCTGCTTTCTTTATGATCTCCTTGGTTTGTTCCTCATCCATCATGATGGGGTCCACTTCTTCCTTCTTCTGTCTACTCTCCATAGCCTTCTCCATTTCCCATATCTTCCTTAGTGCTTCCCCCAACTCTCTCATGCACACAAAGTGATCTAGTTGTTTGATTCCATGGTCATCATGCCTTTATCATGTAATAATATCTTGATCGATGTGTAAAGTGACATGATGTACCTCCCTCTAGGTCCCCTCAAGAAGTCCTACTCTGCAACAATATATGACTTCGTTGTATCTACTACAAACTCAGTGATAAATCCCGCAGTAATATTGTCTAACCATAAATCCACTACGTGCGTGAATGATCCGGATTATTTTCGGCACGAAATGAGAGCGGAGATATAATAAATAAATGTACAGAGATATTGCAAATATTCAATAATAAAACAGAAATGTATCAGAGATGAAACCATAAACACAGATATACAGTAATACACAATTTCTATTCATCAGAGAAATGTACAGAGACTGTAAAAATACAGAGTGAAAGACTCGCTAGAATGGTGGCAGCATATCTCTGAGAAGAGATGTGACGGCTACTCGCATTCGCAAGAAGATGATTACAATGAGGCTCGGAAGGCCTTTTTACAATAGACGGGAATGCCAAAAGTCCTAGACATCCAAAAACCTAACCCTAGGAGATGAAGCGCCAAAAGTCATGTGGGCCCCGTTTGGGTAAGTTGGTGTATCAACTTCCCGGGGTCGTAACTTTTGCATACGATCTCCGTTTTAGGCATGTGATAGCTCGTTGGAAAGGTATCGTCGAGGAGATTCATTTTAGGGGCTCAATCATGCCTTCGGCTGTCATTGAGAACCTCAATCTCGAAAAAACTTCATTTAGGCCCTCAAAATGGCCTCGGAAGTGAAAACCTGCTAAAAATAGTAAATTGCCAAAATGGCCAGAAAATTGTTTTGAGCCATTTGGAAAATGTGGGTGGCCCCCGATATCCACCTAGATCAGTGAACTTGTTATTAACCCTTTCCAATCGTGCAATATTTTCAACAGTACACTGTACTAGCGTAATCTGATTAGTCAAATGGGTATCCTTTAACCTCAATAACCATTCCTGTAATAACTCTAGAAAGTAACAAAAATAGGCTTCATGTAAATCAGTAAACACATGCCTCTGCAGGTACTGGCGCGGTGTATATCTGGAACCCTTATTATCTTTCTGGGCAAACTCCAATTGCTTTGTCTCTAACCATCTTTCAATCTATTGCTTCGTAGGATTCCATGGCCCGAACATCCATTTATACCACTTCATCTTCTTCACCAAACCCCTTCCAGGTTGTCCTTATGAGTTCTAGTCAGCAACGAAACCATTTTTTGGATATCTGGGCTGATCTGGGTTCTACCTTAGTTCTCCAAGAAAACCCTTTGCACCATCGACCCTTTTGGTAAACCAGAAGGCTACACCACGCATAGAGTGCACAACACAATCTCACTCGAGATGGTTTATGGGTGACTGCATGAAATATATGTTTGCAATCACGGAAGGGATTGGGGATGTTATTTTTACTATTGTTCTACTTTAACATGCATTCTACCATAATATTAATCAAATCCACCATTTTATTCATTCAACAACATTCATTATACTAGTGTTCACTATAAATTAACCCTAACAGATGCATTCATCTAACCATTCATTCATTATAACACATGTAAAAAAGGACACATCACACATAAAGACACCATTTTACCGTGGTTCACCCCCCTAGGCTACATCCATAAAGATTTTTTGCTTATTTCTTATTCTCCATCAAAAAAGCATCGTGCGCATTACATAAGAAGTTATGAATGGTACATGTGAGGTTGACCAACGTCACACCAAGCTCCACAGCTTGTGACCTGACCCTTAGTTACATCTCCACATTTGCTCCTTCTGAGCTCCACAGCTCTCAACAATACAAAACCTCAGAATAAAAAAGAACTCAAAATAGACTCATCGCGCACAAGTTCTAGGGTAGCTAATGCCAAGGTATGCTATGTTATGATATCTCCTATCTACCTCATACATCATATTTATACTACAAAATGGGTAAAAACCCTTACATTATGAATCCAAAACCCTAAATCTACGTGGACTCCACTTGCCCACTTTCTAACTATCTCCAGCATGGTTGGTCTACGATCCAACCATTCCTTGCGTTGATCTTCCTTCTTTCTCGGCATGCTAATTCCTTTTCCCTTTGTCGTGCTTATCTTCCTTCTTATCTGGTACACGCTGCTTCCTTTAGTCCATTCTATGCTTAACTCCCAAAAATGCCTGCTCCAACACTCGCATATCCATCCTACATGGCATGTGGGGTCTTATTGTTGGAATACTAAGTGGGGGGTGAATCAATATGAACACTTTTTACCACTTTCAATCACAATATATAAAATTCAACTTTATCAACAATATATCATTTATGATTGCATTCAATATATCATGAGTATATAACCATAAGAAATATCATCACATCAAATAAACACATACAAAGTACACTAAAATTTACGTGGAAACCCAAATGGGAGAAAACCACATAATGATTTCTTATATATATCAAGAATACATTCATAGGAAGCACCAACTTCTAAATTCTCCAGCACCAACTAGAAGGAGGCACCAACCTGAAGGAAGCTATAACTCCCTGAATTCTCCAGCACCAACCCCCTGATTTACAAGAACCAACCTGAAGGAAGAACCAACTCGCTAAGTTCTCTTACGCCAATCGAAAGGAGGATACAACCCCCTTTCCTTGCCCCATCTTGTCGCCTTGAAATATAAGTGTAGAGTCTAGACTCACTGTCACTACCACTGATCAACCTATAACTATCGTTGTCACTGATACATCAACCAACCTATCATTGTCACATCAACCAACCTGTCACTGTCACTATGACATCAACCAACTTGTCAGTATCACTGTCACATCAACCAACCTGTCACTATCACTGTCACATCAACCAACCTGTCACTGTCATTGTCACATCAACCAACATGTCATTGTCATTGTCGCAGATATACCATCATCAACCAACCTGTCATTGTCATTGTCGCAGATATACCATCATCAACCAACCTGTCATTGTCATTGTCACAGATATACCATCATCAACCAACCTGTCATTGTCATTGTCGTAGATATACCATCATCAACCAACTAAAACCAGATCCACTCACATGGATATTAAAACAATCACCATACCATGTACATCAACCATGTACCAAAACTTGTACCATATCATGTACATCAACATGCACCATACCATGTACATCAACCATGTACCATGTATCCAAGATGTGCCAATGTCTCAACAATATACCTCAAGCATGTGATAACATCACCATGACATATGCCAAACCAGATACCAATATAGCCAAGATATACTTCTAACAATTTATCATATCATCACAAAGGTGTACCATATCATGTATCATCATCATCAATACATGCCTCAAGCATATACCATACACATAAACCTCAATAACACATGTAAATCATAAATTTGATCTTGTAGCAGACCTAATACACAAAATTACATACATGTAGATCTTCCTCAACTTCAACAACAAGAGAATAACATCTTCATCAAACTTGACCTCAATCTCGCGGGGCTAGTTTTGGATTAGTCACAAACCCTAAATTTCAACAAGAATAACTCTGTACATGTAATGAATAAAGGTATGAAATTTTAACCACAGATACTCTAAGATCGTTCTTCCATCTCCTAAAAATATTAGTGTCTGAAACTTATCAAAACGAAAGTTATAGCGAAAATGGAAAACCTTCCTGAATTTTAGCCTATTATGGAGAGCTAACTTGTACAACATGCCACACACTCAATATTTGATATCTGATTCTAAAACTAACACAAAAGATACTGATTATTTTTATCTTTCCACTAAAATTGGTCTCACAGAATTTAGATCCTCTATGAAGAAGTTATGATTGTTTTACCTGAAACACATGTTTAATACTAGTTTAAGGACTAGTAAAAAACCCTATCTTCCATAGAGTGTATATCCAAAAATACAACAACCCAAAAGATTAAATGTTTACCACATGTACCTTGACATGTCTTCTCAACCTCCTCTAATTTTAGCTAACTGAATCATTCTAGAAAAAACGTTATAGCAAAAATGGTAAGATGACCTTTAAATAACATACCTTAGAACACATCATCACAAGACTTCATCCTCCCTTAGAATTTCACCCTTCTTTACTTCATCTTCCCTATGAAATTCACCTTAGATATCCTTGGTTAGCTCAGATAAAAATCACTTACTCACATAGAAGATATTCAATATAGTGTGTGTGTGTGAATGTACTTATGAGTGACTTCTTGGGGTGTATATATACTTTTTCTAAGTAACCTCTTTCCTTAAATTTAGGGCTTCTTGAACTTTCTTGTTACAACCAATTTACCCTTTCATTAATGACTTGCAACCATTTAGAGGCTTCTTAACCCATATTGCAACCGATTAGGGTCTTCTTAACCCATCTTTAGGGCTTCCAACTTCATGACCTCATAACTCCTCAACCGTGAGGAACTACGTGATGTTCCACCTATCGTTGGAAACACCATGATGAGGACTATCCATCTATGATTGTGTTACCTGCATTTACATTGTCCTTCATGTCCTTATTCCTCAAACAACTTCAAGATTCATGACCACACTTATGGGTTTCTTGTAGACTTCTTCAAAGTGTCTTCCTATGAGGGCCATGCTTAGAGATACGCCATAAGGGGACCACTTTGGAGACTTATCCAAATATACCCATCATATATGTTGATGTCAATGAAAACCACTACTTGTTGACATCAACGAAAACCAACTTTCCAACAACATCAATGACAACCAACTGTCTAACAGGGTCTCTATAGTACCGAAGGTTCATCCTTTGCCTCCTCCATCACTTCATCCTCATGTTGGGGAGGTGCATCCCCAACATATGTGCCAATATCTGCAAAAAAATAGATAATAATAATAAGTTAATTGAAAAAAAATGTTACAATAAATTACATGTGCATTAACTAAGACATTAAAATATGCAAATAGATTGATCAAAAGATAACGATAATATTTCCTCTCTCCTATGTTGACTCCTCTGTTGTAAATAATATGTTTGGACATGCTCTCCAATCTATCCCCATGTATGAGTACTCGGACTGGACCCTCTTGGGCATCAACTGCCCCCACATGCACATACGTGCATCAAACATAGGCCTAGCAGGAAAGTGGGGTACCTCTGGCCAAGTGGCATGAACCCTCTCAAAAAATAATGTATACGAATTAGACGTGAATGGGAAGAATTTCATCCCAGACAAAACATAGCGACAATGATCTAATGCACGACAAAACTATTTCAAAAAAACATCCACCCACCTAATCAATCGGGGCTCCTGCAATAAACTATCTACATAATAACACATAGAGAAACTAATGCGTTGTCCATCAGAGATATACTATGATAGTGACAAGAGCATATGACATAGGCACCTCATGTTCTGTATTTGAAATGAACATATCCATAGATGACCATCATGAACCTGGAACTCCAAAGCTGAAAGAATATGTGGACTGACATATCTCTGCACATATTTGAGTTGGGTCTCTCCTGCAACACTGGGTGGTAGCATGGGGAAATGGGGAAAGTACACTCCCCTATTAGACAATCCAATAATAAAATAGACATCCTCCTCTATGGGATGATACCACAGATCGAGACTGACCCTGAACCTATGTCTCGCATGATCCCAACGACAAATCAACTGTTGTAACAATGCACAGTTCCCCCTAAGGGATGTACCCTTCTGATAAAAATTCAAGAGGCCAATATCCATCAAAAGGTCATTGTTTTCTATGAAAGAAGGAGAAGGTAAAACTCCTTATCCCTCTCCCTGGCCTCCCACTCACGTACAAATGTGTGCGTCTTGATCTATCATTGCTCTACCTCCTCCTCCTCTCGTCGTCATGGTCTTTGATTCGCATACAAATATTGTTCGGCACATATATATAGATAAAATAAATTGAAACTATAAAAAAATACATATATAAATGACGTGTATCTAAAAAAACGAAAATTATTTTTTTTTTGCAAAAAAATATTTAAAAGCAACTGGTACGCCTCCAATAAACCATACCCTTCGAGAACAATGCACTATATAAAAAAAACAACATCTCTCTATGGTGTGTTACATATGACAATCCACACTAACTCAATGCTTTTAACTGCATCGATTCAATGCTTTTAACAACGTTGGTTCATTTCATTAACAAAGACGCACTGCATCGGTGAAATTTATAACGCGCAAATCCACAATGCCCTTTGTTAAACCAAAAGCATCAGTGCACCATGTCTACTAGAGCACTGAAATGTTGTATACCAGTGTGTTGTATTACTAGCACACTGCTAATAGTCATTACATAAGACAAACCACATTGTTTGTTTTTCAAGACATGTCGCAGTGCGTACATTCAACATTTATGTATTAGTATGCGACGTCTATTTACGGATTGCAGCGGTGCACATACTAAGTCGCATCGCTTTGAGTGGTTATTTAGTATTTACCCCAGTATCGTTGTCTTTACAATTTCGATGTGTTTGTTGGACTAATGGGCACCGCTAAGCTAAACTTCATTATCGCAGTTGAAGCGGTGTGATGTGTTATTATTAACGCACTAGTACCACCGTGATAGTGGAGCACTGGTGTTTTGTACCTCGGTGCGTTGTAAAGAATATACTACCAGAAATGAGGTGTCCAATGAGACGCCCCGCTATGAAAATTTGGGCAATATATGTCCCAGTGCATTTATGTATACAACATCGATTCGTTGGATTAAAATGGTTGCACTATTCCGTTGAATTTTGTAAATTGTTATGTTAGTGGTTTCTTTAGTTAAGTGAAGTTTATTGGTGCGTAATGTTCAACGACACCGGTGTGATTTATTCAGTGCACGTATTTTTTATTATAAAGTATGGTGGTGCATTTGAATTACATTGACGCTCCAAGTCATTATGTTTTAGGTACGTACCGGTGTGCTTGGTTTAACTTAGTGCACTGTTAGGTTAAATTTTATATATCATTGAGCTAGCGGTACGATTAATGAAGTGAAATGTACCTATGCGGGTAGAAGCCCGTTGTGAACCGGTTTCTGGGCATCCCGAAGAACACACCACTTTGTTTTTTAATAATTTTTCGTGGTTCACTTGTTTGAACAACAACAGTGTGTACATATATGAGACACATCGATGGTGCTGCTCATGATGAATTTAACACAACACGCACCGCGCGAAATTAGAAAAAAATACCAAATTTCAAGCTAAATTATAATTTTGATTGGATGAAAATGAAAATAGGAAGGTAATAAATAATTTACTTGGTCTCTTCTATCCCAAGGAGGCTTGGTTTCATAGTTGAGAGGAGATGAAAATTTATGGTAATTTCGAAAATTTAGAAATCTGTGGAATCCACCAATGGAGCTATCCAAGTCAGTGTAGAGCATCAAAAACATGGCATCTTAGGAAGAAAGGTGAGCATCGATGTTTGCTTGAGAGTTTGGAAGCATGGGATGCACTGTAATAATGAAAATTGGTTTGGTAATTTTTTTTATTTACCCTACTGCGATGCGCCTGACGACAGTTACAAACACCGGTGCATAATGTTCAATGACACCGGTGTGATTTATTCGGTGCATGTAATTTTATTATAAAGTATGGCGGTGCTACTGGAACATTGACACACCGATGATTTATTTTTCATGATCGCACCAATCTGTATATACTTTAAAGCCACACTGACAAAAAATAACTATGCAAAAACCTCTAGTCGTCTACCTCCGCTAACAACCTCTGCTATACACGGCTAAGGGATAATTTTTTTGGGGAGGATCTGTAAAAAACATCGCAAGAAGGTGTTCTCTTTGTAGTGTTCATTACTGTATGATGGGTATCCTTAGGTGGATGCTTTATAATTTTAACCCTAAAAAGATTCTCAATATACATTTCAAGAGCATGTTGCCTTGGTACTTCTCTTTAATCAAATGGCTGGTTTTATGTAGCAACTTTTGCAGCCTGGGCTTGAATCTTTCCAAACACAACCTTACTACTATGTGATAAGATCACGAGAACTCAAGGCTTGAGTCTACCTTAATCTAATGCATCTGTTGGAAATGTTTGCACGATAATTGTAGACTACTAGAACCATTATCATCCTATTATGTTAGTGGGTAATTGTTCTCTTGCAAGAATTCTCAATACAAATACACCATTAGCATCAATAGAGACTTATGGTGATAAGGGTATGGAAAGAGTAGGAAACATTTATGGAATGAGAGAAATTGTCAATTCACATACTTTAAAAAATCCTAACTCAAATTTTGGTACATTCAATGGTTTTGGGTAGAGCTTAGTCCAAAGTAGAAAACAAGGTTGGAATTTCCATAACCTATCCCATAATTTAGTGTTGAGCCAACCATGTAATGATGTCCCAATTCATGGTATAGTCAACTCTAATCTACAAGCTAGAGCTTGAATATTCCCAGAATATAAAATAATGAACATGTAGGAAGTTTTGTAACTTGTGGCAAAGGGTTGGGTTTTCCTAGCATATTTTCAATAGATGATGGAGGCATAAGGACATGCATTCAACTTCAAAGTAAGCAATCAACTGGAAATGCCTTGATATTGAAGGAGGACGGGTTACCAAACTTCTTGTGAACCTAAACCCAAAAATGTTGAAAAAACCTTCATTCTTCACTAACTTTCATTCCATAGGAAGAAAACTTCAAACAAATCCATATGTGTGCATAATGTTGCTAGAGTCAAAATGTTTTCAATAATTTTTGGTCTCCTTTAAAGTGAAAAATGTCTTATGTCTACTTTGATGTCTATAAAGAGGATTCTTCTATGAATTGAATATTTTTTCGAGTTTTTTACTTGCCAAGGTTTTTCCCAAGAATTTACAGAAACCAAGACATACTCTTACCCTTTAGTTTGCCAAGTCATTCCCAACTATATTGCATGGATTAATTCACTATACATGGATGCATTCAAGACTCCTCATTATTTTTCTCCTTTATCCATCTATCATTCAACAAGCAATAGATCCTTTATTCCTTGATTAAAAATGACACTTAGAACTAACAAACTTAAAGTTTGACTAATAATAACACATGGAGCTAATAGACTTAAATTTGTCACAATAACTGAAAGTATGAGACAAGCTCATTGAAAATCCATTTTTACATATACTTGATCAACTAGATTATTAAATTTAATTTTATTGCAACCATAATAGTCTTCACTAAAATTTGGGAAACATAGCTAAGAAAATTATTTTTTGATCAAGAGAAGCAAGGTGCTCTAGTACCTAGTTCTGGAGGGGGAATCCATCAACACTTTAAAGCAGAGTCAAAAGAAAGTATAACAATGACACTCATTTCTACTAGATATAACATGTGTGAGAAGAGCCCAAAAGTGCCTTTACGGTTAATTAGATCTAACATATTTTATCTTTGGAAAATGAGTCTTCAAACTCATAACACCAAGAAGTAATATGCCATGATTTCTCCAATTTCTAATTCTATGTATGATTGAAATGCACATCTATAAATAACATAAGTTCCAATAGAAACATCAAAAGTTTGTAATCCCACTATAAATCCCCACACATAAAGTTTAAGTGAATATGGGTGGAAGAGAAGGGTAGAATCAAGAATTGCAAATTTCTTAATGTTAGGGCATCCCACACAATTTAAGTTATTGAGTAAACATCTTGAAATCATCTCCTCATCCATTCAATAAGGTTCACTTTCAATAAGGTAATTTTACAACCATTTAAAATCGAGTGAGTAATGTGAGGACACTAGGAAAGGATATTTTTTTATTTCTAACTAGCAAAGATTACCATATGATACATCCAACTCAAATATCTGGATGTGCCTCTCCTCTGTGAAGAACATTCAATCGTGTATCCAATGATTTGCAAGGTCAAGTAAAATATATTATAAGTTTACACATCTGGATATAAGTTTTTTTCTTCCATTTTAACCAAAATCTCAAGAGACTCGTAAATATTTATTTCTTGACATTACCATCAATCAAAATTTTGTATGTGACAACTATGGTGGTGTAGCCAATCTCCTCCATCCTCCTAAGGAATTAATTGTCCTTCTCAAGAGATTTCCATATGATACATCCAACTCAAAGATCTGGGCATGCCTCTCCTTTATGAAGAACATCGATGATGCGTAATGTCAAGGAAAATATATTGTAAGTGTGCACATTGGCATATAATCCTTTCACTTCCATTTTAGCCAAAAGCTCAAGAGACTCATTAAGATTTCCTTTCTTGATGTTGCCATTATTCAAAGTGTTGTAAGTGACCACATTTGGACAAATTTTGTTAACCACCCATGATTTTCAAGTTACTAACCCAACATGACATCAAATTTGGTGTCACTTAGATATCTTGTTAGTAAATCCCCATTGGTAGGTATTTTTTAGCAAGCCTCATGCACCCTGCTAAAAGTCTCTATCTCACCCTACTTTCATGCCTTCCTCATGAGGCGGTGGTGAGAGGAATCGATCTCAATCCCCTCTCCTAATCCCTTGGAGGAAAAAATAGTTGATGTCCTTCTATAGTCATTGTGAATCTCACCTTCGAATTTTTTTATGTCATATAGAGATCTTGAAAGTTTCAACCAATGTGTGTTTTTAGATAAGCTAGGTAAATTTTTTATTTTTTTGTAAGAAATTGAAATTATGGGGATGTTGTTCTCCTGGACACAACATTTATTTTGGTTAAATAATTTGTCAAGTCAATTAAGTGTACTCACTATTAATCAAGTTAGGGGAAATTTGAAGTCTAAAATGAGCCTCCTTAGGAAAATAATAGTTATTAATTTTCAAAGGGAAAGAAACAAAACTACTTTCTTTCATCGTATTTTTTACCTATCTCCTTGTAGGTTTACTCAAATTTCAAGTGTACCCACTCGTTGGATGCAGATTTAAATTACACATACAACGACTACCCATTTTGCATACCTTTTCTAGATCCACTGTGATATAAAGTGAGAATACAAGGAAGACAACATGTTTATTAAAAAAACACATTTTTATATCATTTATTATTTTAAGGACTTTTAATAACGATGTTTATATCATTTATTATTTTAATATTTTTTCATAACATCTATCTAATTTATTTACCTGTTCTCAATGGTCAGATCTTTTCATTTTCCCTTTAAAATCCATGCCTCGACAGTCTTCTCTAACATCATATGTTGCATTTGTCCCTAACATGCGTGGAGTGTCCACTCGAAACGTTGGACGTTTCAAAACTTCTCACATAGTTTAAATCCATAAACATTTTTTCATGTATTTCTAGTTTATCTCACTATGGTCTTTCAAAAGTATGCATAGTGGGTACTCATTGGATGTGTAATTTAATTCAACATCCAACGAGTGCCTACACTTTAAATATGAGTAAAATTACAAGGAGATAAGTAAAAAATGTGATTAAATAAAGTAGTTTTCTTCCTTTCTCTCCAAAAATATTTACCCTTATGGTTGACATCATCATCTTGAATCCTATTGGCTCTGTTAAAGTTGAGTTTGATAGTACATTTTTTAGGCCCATTTTTTACCTCAAAATTCCTTTAATGTTAATTCAATATTTTTCAAATGCTAATTGTAAGTATTGACCGCATCCAAACTATGTTTTTTACTTCAATTGTTTTTTCTCATTGGATGGAGTGCATGCACAACCAAATAGGTATCTTTCAGATATATCTTTAGAGAGCGGGGTAGTTGAGGACGCATAGGGGAAAGTGACATGTTTAATAGATGTAATGAGATGAAATCAACCAGAGGTGAAAATGCCAGGAGAAACTTTCATAGACACAATTTTTTCATGTTGAAGGAGGGACATGTTCTTATGACGAGGAGACAAAATATGACATAGAGGTGCCCTCAACTTCATATTTTGTACTAGCCACATCCAAATAAAGGTTTTTTACTTCAATTTGTTTTTCTCATTGGATGGAGTGCAGGTACAACCAAATAGGTATTTTTTCATGACTATCTTGACAGAGCGAGGGTACTTTAGAAGGAATAGGGGAAAGTGACACATCAACTAGATGTAACAGGGTGAGATCAACTAGAAGGTAAAAAGGTTAGCATAAAATTTTGTACACGCGTGGAATTTTTTCATGTTGAAGGGACATGTTCTTATGACGATAAGACAAAATATGACATTGAGGTGCCCTGGAAGTACAAACGTATAGTGAAATGGTGGGTACCTAAGAAAATTATTGAGTAGAACACTCACGTTTGTGTCAATGAGAGGATATATCACATTGCTCCATCATTTATACATTGTCTAGGACTATTTTCCGTGGGTGGCACAAAGGACAAATATGGCAGAGTAACTGGATTGATGGAGTATGTCGAACCATGTTACAATTATGGATATTGGATGAGGTTGGTCCAATATATGCAACGTATGTGGAGATATGTGAACACGAAAAATTATTACAACTAAAAGGCACTAATCAAAACAAAGGAGTCATTATGTGAGTGAGTGAGTGTGTGTGTGTGTATTTTGATGGAAAGCAAAAAGCTTTGGATATTGCAAGGTATATAAATAGTACACAACCTGGGACATCAAAAATGCCACCTAATTGCATATTTGAGGGGCATGAGGGAAATTGGGTAGTCATTTGTGCCATACAAACAATAGTTGTAGGAGAGGAGTTGTTAATAGATTGAGATTTGAAACGAATAGATATAGGTGTTGTTATCATGGGGGTAATTATGTTTTATTATCTTTAACATTAAATTTAATATATCATGCTTCTTATAAAGTAATTAAAATTCCTCTAACTATTGTACTAAGGCGATTGTGGGAAGGCACCAGACTTGCAACTGGTAATGGTCATATAAATATCTCAAATCTCTTTAAATTTTAGAGCTCTTTTATTTTTAATAATAATTTTATTATTAATGTTATAATCAAATTACTTCTTGTTTGTTTGTGTATGTAGTTATCCACCCCTGATCTTGATGATGTGGGTAATGACAATAACCTTTTTTATGATGTCAATGCACTAGCGACTATTAGAAAGGCACTAAAATGGGAAATAAAAGAATTTATTGCATTGTTTCGTTGTGACAACACAAAGAAGGTTGCAAATAGGCTCAAAGTTTTGATGGAGGAAATTAGCCAATAATAAACCAACTTTTAAATTGATTAAGTTATTGTATATATTCATTATTGAATTTTGGTTTCGTACACTTATAACTAATTCACAAAAAATAGCTTTTTTCTGCAAGAGTTTTTTAGATTAACACACGAGTCTACTCATAATATTAGTGCTAGCAATAGTAATGCACATGCACCACTATGTCTCAACACTAGTCTCATACACATTATATTATTTTCCTCTTTGTCTAATGCTCACAACCCCTTGACTCATCTCTCTACCACTCCTAGTCCCTTTGCATCCTCTCCTTCCCCTGCTTTTGGTGTGGCCCATGACACCCCTCCCCATAGCACACTAGACCATGCACATGATGACAAAGATGTTCCCACTGATGATTAATCTAATTTCTTTCCTTAATCAACACGTGTTCGTAACACTACGACATTGTCTATTGAGTTTTTGGTGGATGACCAACTTGTTCCATGTAAGTTGCCAAAACTCCATTGTAATTATTAATGTCTTAATTATTTCCCCTTATGTGATAGAAACATAGTTTTTTATGATTATTTTATATTACTGATAATATGGTTTGGAAAGAAACAATTTTCTCTGGAAGCATTTGAATGAGAAGGAATTAGATGTTTTTAGGCCTTCCATCCATACACACTAGAACACTCAAAATCCTAATTTGAAGAAAAAACTTATGGACTTATTGGTCAAACTCTTCGTTGATACATTCAATCAAAGTAACGTAATGTCTATGGCTGGTACTTAATTGAAATATTTGAGAAACCAATATAGGGTAAATTTTAAAAAACCCTAGGTGTGAGCATCCTTCAACGATCCCTGAGAGGGATAGGAGGGATCTAGTGGAGGATGAAAGGGAAAAGATAGTGAGAAGATAAGGAAAGACAATGCTAGGTGGGGGAAGGTAAATGATATATTTAATTGAATGTGTTAAGTGGAGGATGCAAGGGATAAGAAAGTGAGAAAAGAAGGAAAGACAACACTAGGTGGAGGAAGGTATATTGTTGGACACATCGATCACACTGAGGGTGAATCCGTGTGAGGGATATTTTAACAACATCACTACTTATTACTTCCATTCATACTTAGTTGCTTGCATGTAAATATATCTCAATTACATACATTAACAATAAATAGCTATGCACCATCACAATAAACAACACAAGGAACACTAGATATATGTATAAGTTTCTTTTGTATTACAGACTACAATCCTTGGGTTTTATCAACACCAACTCCAAGATAACACCAACTCCCAATGCAAGACCCAACCTGCGTATCTCAACACCAAACAAGATGTGAGGAATCCAACCCTCAAGTACAAGAACCAACTTGTAGACAGAAAGAAATCTATCAAACTGTACCGACAGTCTATACCAACACAAGTGCATCAACTATGCACAACCTATCACAACAACCTGTCCCATCAATCTCATCATCCAAATATTATCTGTAACTTTGTAATAGACCTAGTGTAAATGATCACAAATCTGCAAACCTTCCTTAACTTTAATAACAAGAGACTAGCATTTTCATCAAACTTTACTTTAGTCTCACATGATTAATTTTGGATTAGTCAACAACCCTAACTAGAAATAATCGTACCTATGTACCTGTAATGAATAAATGTTTGAAAATGGTACACAATGTTCTTCAGTCTCTTGTATGCAATTCCTCTAGGTTTCACTGCTTGGAACCTCCAAGAAAAAGAGTTATAGCAAAAATGACATACCTTGTTGTATTCTGGCTTATTCTAGAGAGCAAACTTGTAGAGCATTCCCCGCATGGAATATTTGTTGTATGGATCTTAGAAAGCATCATCAAACGACTTTATCCTCCCTTGAATTTCGACCTTATTTACTTCACCTTCCCTCTGAAATTCTCCTTATATCTCCTTTGGTTACTCAGTCACTTATAGACATTCAATATGCTCAATGGATACTAATGGGAGACCCTTGCTCTCTTATTTATACTCTCCAAGTAGCTTCCTCTAGAAGTATCCACTTAACTACTTTTTCCACTTAGCCACTTTTTCCACTTAACCAACTTTTTCTACTTAGCCACTTTGTCCGCTTAACCACTTTGTCCACTTAACCACTTTATCCACAAATAGCACACTCTCCAATTCTAGTTGCAACTAATTTATTTTTAATTGTTTTCTTGTTGCAACCACTTAACCCATGACTAACCACGTTGACTGGTCAAATTATTCTAGGAGCTTCTAGAATAATTTGACTTCTTTGACCTTCTAGAGGCTTCTAGATAACTCATGATGGTTATCCAACTTCACATGGGCATAACTCTCTAACTATGAGGAGTTATGTGATATTCCACATATCACCGAAAATGACATGACATATATTATCCATATGGAATAGTTTCTCCTGCAAATTCACTAATATTCATTACATTATTCCTTAATCAAACTTAGGTTCCCTAACCACATTGTTGGGCTACCTAACCATTTGGACTTCACAAAGCGTCTTCCCGTGAGGGATTTCACCATAAGGGGACCACTTTGAGAAATTTATCCAAGAGCGTATTCCCGTGAGGGCTTTCACCATAAGGGGACCACTTTGAGAAATTTATCCAACAGCGTCTTCCCGTGAGGGATTTCACCATAAGGGGACCACTTTGGAGTTTATCCATTTGGTTATTCCTATCAACCATGTCAAGACAACAATGACCAACCTTTACATCATCCTGTCTATGCATCAATCCATGACAATACATCACTATGACACCACTTGACATATTTGACATCAATTACATCTATGAAAAAATAGGATATCAATCAATACATCAATGATACTATGGCAAGACATCAACTCTTTGACATCAATCATTTGACATCACCGACAACATAATGCAACAATCTCCCCCTTTGGCATTGATGGCAATACCAACATTGATGTCAACACCAATCATTGATGGAAACATGTAGACATGGAATTTCTCTGCATCAATAGTCATCTCAATCACATCAATTTGACTATCTCTCCCCCCTTTGAAATCTTTGGCAAAGGGTAGTTCTCTCCTTGGGGTTGCTCCCCCTGTCTGAACTCCCCTTGGGGTTGTTCCCCTTGTGTGGATGCCTTTGAGATTCCTCTGAATAATCTCTCCCCTTTTGAACAAGGGATATTACTCTGATGTAATGCTGAAGAACTAACGCTCATGCTCCCCCTGTGACCATTGTTCCCCTTGGAAACATGCCTTTGTGATCTCTCTCCAAGCATCTATCTCTCTATCTTGCATCTGATGAATCTCTCCTCCTGGAATCATGGGAAGAAGAATGACTCCCCCTGTGGGTATGTTTCCCCCTATATTCTCTTCAAGATGAACAATATGCTACCACTACAATCTACTTTTGCTTCAAATGCTACTGCTCAACTTAAACATAGATACTAAAAAATGATCTACTCCTCCTATGACGATCCTTGGACCTTTCCATGCACCAAACTCGTGCCATACCATACATCATGAAGCAAAATATATGTCAACAATGAATAGAGAATCATGAACAAAACATCAACCATGTACATCATGTGCCATACTGTATGCCAACAATGCACAACACCCATGTACATCAATGCCATACAATATACCATAAGATATCATCAATGGAGTGTATAAATTATATGCCAAGAACATGTGCCAACTGTGTACCAACCATATGCCTCTACCAACATGCCAACCATGTGCCTCAAACAAGTGTCATATCACTCATGATATGCCTCTACCATGAACCAAGTGCCACAACCATGTATCTCAACCATTAATATATCAACCAAGCATCATAACAAGTGTCTCAACTATATCATCCCATACATCATGTACCAAAGAAATTGCATCAACCATGCACCAAACCTCAACAAGATCAACTACAATCAAGATGTGTTCCCATACATGTGTGCCATATCAACCATAAACCATGTGCCAATCATACTACTAACAAGTGCCTCTAACAATGTACCAAATATGTACCAATCACACATCAACTATAGATCAAGCTATGACTCATCAATGATGTACACCATAACCACCTCATCAACTCATCAACTACATGTCCCAATATGTAGCTCAACCACATGCCAAATGCATGCACCAAGACATCCAACAAATATGCCTCTAACGATACATCATAAGATATATCGATGGAGCTCACATATGTACCAACCATGTACCATGATAGATCTGCATAAAAAACCATTCACTACAACAATTACTAAGCATCCAATATTACCTCTAAACATGTACTAAGAGTGTCCCTCAATAGATCAATGATATGTCTCCAACTAACATCACATCAACATGAATTGTCCCATAAACAACATGCCATATCATCACTGACATAACCAACACTATTCCTCAACAGTAAATGTCTCAATCTACACTCTAGGGTTAGTACCATGCATCCAAGATAGACTTTCAACACTCAACCATATCTAATCACCATACATACATCAAATACACATGCAAACATATAATCATGAAAACCTGCAATAAACCATGTCAGACCCTGCAAAACAGAGTTATACCATCAAACCATGTTGCAACTCATCTACATAGCTTTCTTTTCCAAGGGTTTTACCATAGGTACGTGGCTTGTTCTATAGACAACTCGTCTATGTGTGTGACCTTTCTATAGGTCACCTCGCGTATGTACGTGACTTCTCCCACTTGAGCCCGTGTATGCTTCAGAAAAAAATCAAGCTTGAGCTTGCCTCATGGCTGCCATTTTGTTTTGGTTCTTCAATCTTCCTCATCCATTTATGAAGGTGTCCCATCTTCTTAGAACTTGAGCTCTGAGCTTCCATATTTTCAAAATTGTCTTCCTTCCTAACTTCATGTGTTCTTCTTGTCATGCTATATGAAGCACTCCTCATGGATTGTCTTCTCGTGTTCCGACAATCCTGGGATTTGTGGCCAAACCCACTGCAGTTGTAGCATCACATGGTGTGACAATGAGAAGCAATGTGTCCCACTTGATTACATCTCCAACACCTTAGGGTGTTATGAAACCTTCCAACATATTTCCTTGCATAATGTTTGCAATCCAAAGCTTTGTGACCATATTCATTACATGAGAAGCAATGACCATGAAAAACATTTTCATACCTTTGCTTTGGTGGAAAGATGGATTCTTCTGAATTTGCTTTGAGGTGTAAAGATGGATTCTTGATGTCTTCCTTGCTTTGTTCTTTTGAAAGTTTCCTGTCCTTGTGTAGATGGTTGACTTGCAACATTTCTTCCACCTTTTGAGAATGAAGGACTTGCCTCATGCTTCTTAGAAGTGCTTGCTTCAAGGCATGTAGCTTCCTTGTATCCAAGATCTGATTTATCATTTGGTGATCTTTGACTATTCAAGATTTCATTCAATATTGTTGAGATATTCATGAACTTGTTATGAGTGTTTGACTTCTCTACTTTCTTTCTAAGATCACCAACTTCAACTTCCAACTTATGGCATGACTCTTCCTTTCATTTAATTGATTCTTCAATAGTTCCTCTATTCTTTTGGCTTCTTCAATTTGGGTCTTCAGATTGACATTAACTTCGAGACTTTTGCTAAGCTCATCATCTACCTTCTTCTTTTCTTCTGCTTGATTAATTATTTCATTCTTTAGTCTTTTGATCTCTTCTTCTTTTTCTTCTAATTGAGTCTTTTTACTTTCTTCTTGTTCTTTGAGAATTTTCTTTAGTTCCATGATATGCTTTGGGTTCTTTTCTAGGACTTTATTAATTCATTTTTCAAGATACTCAGAAGCAATTGAATAATTTCCTATTTCCATGCTAACATCACCTAACTCAAATACAAGTTTTTCTTTAAACTTCAACAACTCTTCTTCTTCATCTACACAAACTTCTACTATACATTCTTCTTCATTTGTAAGATAACATTCAACTTCACTAGGAGTATTATCATTATAATATTTTGGAGAGTATTTACCTTCATTGTCCTTGATGGAATTGTCGTCTTTGTCTTGATATACCTTCTCTAGCTTTAGCCATAAATCCTTTGTGGAAGTACATTGTCCCATGCTTTCTTTGACAGAACTTGAGAGTCCATTGAAAATGGTCTTGAGAGCTAATGCATCATTCTTCTTTTCTTCCTTTTGAGCTGCAAACTTTGAATTATTCTTCAAGGGAAATGATCCACCAATATCTGCTTTCCAAACACCTGCTCCTTTTGCCTTCAAATACCCTTTCATTTATGTTCTCCATGCTAAATAATTATTCTCATCAAAGATTGGAACTTCATCATCCATTTGTGTTTCCATGGATCTCCTCCAAG
>ML807621.1:52090-66361 GCA_009831015.1 Picea engelmannii
TGGCAAAGGGTAGTTCTCTCCTTGGGGTTGCTCCCCCTGTCTGAACTCCCCTTGGGGTTGTTCCCCTTGTGTGGATGCCTTTGAGATTCCTCTGAATAATCTCTCCCCTTTTGAACAAGGGATATTACTCTGATGTAATGCTGAAGAACTAACGCTCATGCTCCCCCTGTGACCATTGTTCCCCTTGGAAACATGCCTTTGTGATCTCTCTCCAAGCATCTATCTCTCTATCTTGCATCTGATGAATCTCTCCTCCTGGAATCATGGGAAGAAGAATGACTCCCCCTGTGGGTATGTTTCCCCCTATATTCTCTTCAAGATGAACAATATGCTACCACTACAATCTACTTTTGCTTCAAATGCTACTGCTCAACTTAAACATAGATACTAAAAAATGATCTACTCCTCCTATGACGATCCTTGGACCTTTCCATGCACCAAACTCGTGCCATACCATACATCATGAAGCAAAATATATGTCAACAATGAATAGAGAATCATGAACAAAACATCAACCATGTACATCATGTGCCATACTGTATGCCAACAATGCACAACACCCATGTACATCAATGCCATACAATATACCATAAGATATCATCAATGGAGTGTATAAATTATATGCCAAGAACATGTGCCAACTGTGTACCAACCATATGCCTCTACCAACATGCCAACCATGTGCCTCAAACAAGTGTCATATCACTCATGATATGCCTCTACCATGAACCAAGTGCCACAACCATGTATCTCAACCATTAATATATCAACCAAGCATCATAACAAGTGTCTCAACTATATCATCCCATACATCATGTACCAAAGAAATTGCATCAACCATGCACCAAACCTCAACAAGATCAACTACAATCAAGATGTGTTCCCATACATGTGTGCCATATCAACCATAAACCATGTGCCAATCATACTACTAACAAGTGCCTCTAACAATGTACCAAATATGTACCAATCACACATCAACTATAGATCAAGCTATGACTCATCAATGATGTACACCATAACCACCTCATCAACTCATCAACTACATGTCCCAATATGTAGCTCAACCACATGCCAAATGCATGCACCAAGACATCCAACAAATATGCCTCTAACGATACATCATAAGATATATCGATGGAGCTCACATATGTACCAACCATGTACCATGATAGATCTGCATAAAAAACCATTCACTACAACAATTACTAAGCATCCAATATTACCTCTAAACATGTACTAAGAGTGTCCCTCAATAGATCAATGATATGTCTCCAACTAACATCACATCAACATGAATTGTCCCATAAACAACATGCCATATCATCACTGACATAACCAACACTATTCCTCAACAGTAAATGTCTCAATCTACACTCTAGGGTTAGTACCATGCATCCAAGATAGACTTTCAACACTCAACCATATCTAATCACCATACATACATCAAATACACATGCAAACATATAATCATGAAAACCTGCAATAAACCATGTCAGACCCTGCAAAACAGAGTTATACCATCAAACCATGTTGCAACTCATCTACATAGCTTTCTTTTCCAAGGGTTTTACCATAGGTACGTGGCTTGTTCTATAGACAACTCGTCTATGTGTGTGACCTTTCTATAGGTCACCTCGCGTATGTACGTGACTTCTCCCACTTGAGCCCGTGTATGCTTCAGAAAAAAATCAAGCTTGAGCTTGCCTCATGGCTGCCATTTTGTTTTGGTTCTTCAATCTTCCTCATCCATTTATGAAGGTGTCCCATCTTCTTAGAACTTGAGCTCTGAGCTTCCATATTTTCAAAATTGTCTTCCTTCCTAACTTCATGTGTTCTTCTTGTCATGCTATATGAAGCACTCCTCATGGATTGTCTTCTCGTGTTCCGACAATCCTGGGATTTGTGGCCAAACCCACTGCAGTTGTAGCATCACATGGTGTGACAATGAGAAGCAATGTGTCCCACTTGATTACATCTCCAACACCTTAGGGTGTTATGAAACCTTCCAACATATTTCCTTGCATAATGTTTGCAATCCAAAGCTTTGTGACCATATTCATTACATGAGAAGCAATGACCATGAAAAACATTTTCATACCTTTGCTTTGGTGGAAAGATGGATTCTTCTGAATTTGCTTTGAGGTGTAAAGATGGATTCTTGATGTCTTCCTTGCTTTGTTCTTTTGAAAGTTTCCTGTCCTTGTGTAGATGGTTGACTTGCAACATTTCTTCCACCTTTTGAGAATGAAGGACTTGCCTCATGCTTCTTAGAAGTGCTTGCTTCAAGGCATGTAGCTTCCTTGTATCCAAGATCTGATTTATCATTTGGTGATCTTTGACTATTCAAGATTTCATTCAATATTGTTGAGATATTCATGAACTTGTTATGAGTGTTTGACTTCTCTACTTTCTTTCTAAGATCACCAACTTCAACTTCCAACTTATGGCATGACTCTTCCTTTCATTTAATTGATTCTTCAATAGTTCCTCTATTCTTTTGGCTTCTTCAATTTGGGTCTTCAGATTGACATTAACTTCGAGACTTTTGCTAAGCTCATCATCTACCTTCTTCTTTTCTTCTGCTTGATTAATTATTTCATTCTTTAGTCTTTTGATCTCTTCTTCTTTTTCTTCTAATTGAGTCTTTTTACTTTCTTCTTGTTCTTTGAGAATTTTCTTTAGTTCCATGATATGCTTTGGGTTCTTTTCTAGGACTTTATTAATTCATTTTTCAAGATACTCAGAAGCAATTGAATAATTTCCTATTTCCATGCTAACATCACCTAACTCAAATACAAGTTTTTCTTTAAACTTCAACAACTCTTCTTCTTCATCTACACAAACTTCTACTATACATTCTTCTTCATTTGTAAGATAACATTCAACTTCACTAGGAGTATTATCATTATAATATTTTGGAGAGTATTTACCTTCATTGTCCTTGATGGAATTGTCGTCTTTGTCTTGATATACCTTCTCTAGCTTTAGCCATAAATCCTTTGTGGAAGTACATTGTCCCATGCTTTCTTTGACAGAACTTGAGAGTCCATTGAAAATGGTCTTGAGAGCTAATGCATCATTCTTCTTTTCTTCCTTTTGAGCTGCAAACTTTGAATTATTCTTCAAGGGAAATGATCCACCAATATCTGCTTTCCAAACACCTGCTCCTTTTGCCTTCAAATACCCTTTCATTTATGTTCTCCATGCTAAATAATTATTCTCATCAAAGATTGGAACTTCATCATCCATTTGTGTTTCCATGGATCTCCTCCAAGATTGTAAGGCTTATAGCGAAGGCATTCTTTGATACAAATTACTGGACACACCGATCACACTGAGAGGGGGGGGGGGTGAATTAGTGTGAGAGCTATTTTTACACTTCTCACAAAACTTTAGTTAGCAATCACCATTCACAATATCATTACTTATTACTTTCATTCATACTTTGTTTCTTGCATGTAAATATATCTTAATTACATACATTAACAATAAAGAGCTATGCACCATCACAATAAAGAACACACGGAACACCAGATATATGTATAAGTTTCTTTTTTATTACAGACTATAATCCTTGGGTTTTATTAGTACCAACTGAAATAGAGCACCAACTCCAAGAGAGCATCAACTCTCAATGCAAGACCCAACTTGCATATCTCAGCACCAACCGAGATGTGAGGAATCCAACCCTCAAGTACAAGACCTAGCTTGTAGACAAAAAACAATCTGTCAAATTGTACCAACAATCCATACCAACACAAGTGCATCAAATATGAACAACCTGTCACCTCAACTTGTCTCATCAATCTCATCATCCAAATATGATCTGTAACTCTGTAACAGACCTGGTGTATATGATCATAGACATGCAAACCTCCCTTAACTTTAACAACACGAGACTAGCATTTTCATCAAACTTTACTTTAGTCTCACATGACTAATTTTGGATTAGTCAACAACCCTAACTTGAAACAATCATAACTATGTACATGTAATGAATAAATGTCTAAAAATGGTATACAATGTTCTTCAGTGTCTTGTCTACAATTCCTCTAGGTTTCACTACTTGGAACCTCCCATAAAAGGAGTTATAGCAAAAATGGCATACCTTGTTGAATTTTGGCTTATTCTAGAGAGCGAACTTGTAGAGCATTCCCCGTACGGAATATTTTTTGTATGGATATTAGAAAGCATCATCAAAATACTTTATCCTCCCTTGAATTTCAGTCTTCTTTACTTCACCTTTCCTCTGAAATTCTCCTTAGATCTCCTTTGGTTACCTCAGTCACTTGTAGATATTCAATATGCTTAATGGACACTAATGGGAGACCCTTGCTCTCTTATTTATACTCTCCAAGTAACTTCCTCTAGAAGTATCCACTTAACCACTTTATCCACAAATAATAAACTCTCCAATTCTAGTTGCAACTAATTTATTTTTAATTGTTTTCTTATTGCAACCACTTAACCCATGACTAACCACTTTGATTGGTCAACCTCCTCTAGAAGCTTCTAGAATAATTTGAATTATTTGACCTTCTAGAGGGTTCTAGATAAATCATGAGGGTTCTCCAACTTCACATGGCCATAACTTCATTACAACCCAAAAGCGATTTTGATAAACAAGAAATTTGAAATCACATGCTTTCAACTCAAAGTATGAAAAATCACTAATGTAGTGCCCCAAATAATTCTTTGCAGGAGAAATTAAAAAAATAACACAATATGGCAAGTTCATTAATTCCTTAAACGAAAAAACTGAAACAACTTCAACAATCTCTCAATGACAATTACATGAGCTGAAATGAACTGCATCTAATTTTTACAAGTAGGGATCTCGCTTATGTGGACCTGAAATGTTACAAGACAACTGAATATTTCAAGAGAAATAACTGCTCAGATCCAAATATTTATGATTTACATTCATTCATGGGAGATTTGATGGAAAGAAACAAAAAAGAAGAAGATGTAGAGAGACAAGTTTTAGCAGGCCAGTCCAACGAATCTCAGAAAGATAGAGCTTTGTTTTTTGCATACTCTTTGTTGGGGTCCTATAATCATAGTTAACTTGATTCTTCAACTGCTTATTTGTCATTGCTCCCGTGATGAAGACATCTGGCTTGCTGGTCTTGGTTGATTCTGTTTCCCCCTCCATCCATTTCGCCCTCCAGACTCTTGTGTCATGATTATGTGGTGAAGTGCTTCTTTATGTAATTTGTTTTCTCTCTGGTTTCACATTATGTTTCTTTCTGTATTGTTTATGAGAAGGTTATGTTAAAGATTTTTTCTCAACACCCTGTACTATTTTAAAACAATATTTATGTTTTCTTCCAAGTTTGAATGTAGAATTTGGATAAGCTCTGCTCTACATTTGGATTGAACCCAAACCTATCCTTCCTTTCCTTCTCACAATCTATAAGGATCCACTGACACGATTGCCTTGTCTGGTTACATATGATCTCAGTTATTCAATTATTTGATTATCTTTAACCTTTTGACTCCATTTTTCCCAATGGTCCTCTTTTGTTGTCTCAACCAAAAACTCATAAAACAAACCTTTTGTCCTCATAAATAGCCTAAGATCTATACTCAAACAAATCTAAATCTGATAGAGAGATCCCTCTTCGAGTCTTGGAGGGATAGATCCTCGACTCCAAGTGGTTTTTTGGTTACCTTTGTCTATTTCTCCTTCAACCTGAGAAATTACAGAGTGTTAACATAATGGCAACCATACTGGGGACTGTTCCTCAGAAAGCATAGCAAGTTCCAGATCTGATTGCTAATGCTGGACAATGATCAGACACAAGAAGGATGAAATCATTCACCTGACGACTTCAATCAACTCCAGACAGTGCCAACTCAAAGACTCCACTGAAGGAAGACCTAAAATATGACCAAGCAATCTAGAAGGATCATGTATTCAAGCTCAAATTGTATTCAAGACATTTTTGGTTTTATCTGTAATTATGTTCTATCTTATTCTGATCCTGGTCAAGAGTACATTAATGAAGTTTAAATTGATCATTTGCAAATTGATGAGCCTAAAGAGACTAAGCCCCAAGTTGTAGATCATGTACATACTCATACACCTGTGCACATCCCAGATACAATAGTAGAAATCCCAGTGAGACATAAGCCTTGTGCTTTGTCTCCTACTCTTTCTAAACCTCCAGATGGTTATAAGCCCCCTGCTTTACCTCCTATAGATGTAAAATTCCCAGACAGATACAAGCCTCTGGTTTTACCTTCTATTCTCCATGACCTCCCTACCAATTATAGCAATAATATGCCCAGGTTTGATGGAGAAAATGTGAATATCACTGCTGAAAAGCACATCCAAAGTCTTGAGGATTTTCATGATCTATTTGAGGTGGAAAAAGATGATGTCTGTATCAGGATGTTTGCCCTATCATTGCAAGGTTAAGTTAAAAATTGGTTTAAGAATATTCCAGCTGCAAGCCTTGATAATTTTCATCAATTTGTGAAAAATTTTCTGGGTAGATGGGTGATCAGGGAAAATGTCTTTCTCATCTTAGAAGAATATGACCATTTGAAAAGACATCTAGGGGAGATAGTACAACATTTTTCAACAAGGTTCAATAAGGTGTACCATTCAATACCTGCTGATATAAGGCCACTCCCAGGGTCAACTCACTTGCATTACCCAGATGCATTTGATCCAGAGATGGAATTCCAATTAAGAGAACATAACGTTGCAACCCTTGAAGAAATGCAAAAGATTGCAGTTGATGTGGAAGCTAACTTGCTGAATAGAAATGAAACGTTAAAAGCAATAATGAAGGATAAAACATAAAAGGAACACTTGATATCTTCAGAGACAAAACTAGATATTTTGACAAACACAATCAACGAAGTGATGCACAAGATTATCAGGAAAGAGGAACTTGTTGTTCAAAGACCTCATGTTCCATTAGTTCCAGAAAGGAAAAGGATCAATGTCCCCAAGCATTTTCCAACTCAGCCTCGGTATTCTGGACCACCTAATGATTACTTCATGTATTCAATCCACGAAATAGCCAAAGATGAAGTTCAAAATCAGATGGTGGTGGAAAAATATCTTGAGATGATGTGCATGTTTGATGACCTTGCATATGTAGATGATATTCCCGGATATGATCATCAGGACGAGAATTATATGGTTAAGATTGAGCTTGATTGTCCAAAGCAACCAACACTATCTTCATGGGAAGAAGAAGCCCAATTATCACAATACAAAAAAGGCAATCAAACTCTGCATACTAAGCAAGATTACAAAGGGAAGAATGCAAAAAAGTTTCAAGTAAGTGAAAAATGCTTTCCTCTGTGTTTTGCCTCACTTTTGAGAAAAAATTATAAGAAAATTGTTAATAGTAGGAATGGAGAACTCTCTTACCAATCAGATGAGGAAATCATGGATGATAAAGAACCTATTTTAGATCCAGAGGTGCAGCCCTTGAGTCATCTTGAATGTCAAATATAAGATGAAATCACATAGGTTGAAACAGATGATGACCTGATCATTTTTTATTCTATACCATTATGCTCAAGTTCATTTCAGATTTTGAAAGGAAATTTTGGTCATATTTTGAATGATGAATACAGGAAAGAGTATAATGTTTCACTAAAGCCAATGCAACAACTACCCCATTTGCTACAAGATCCAATAGCAGAGGTATTGGTTGACATGTGCATACATAGTCCTTTTTCATTTGCTAGTCATGGGATGAAAAGCATCTATGATTTTGATATGATCAGACAATCAACTTCATCGTTGTGTTCAACATAAGTATATTTTCAAATCCCATCAGAAAAGTTGTAGCCATATCAGGAAGTGCATGAGGATGTAGATAACATAACTACAACATCAAATCATGAAGTTGAGTTGGTTAAATTTGAACATCAAGAAATAGGTCAAGTCTATCTTGATCCTATAGATATCTATATGGAGAAATTTTTCATCACAAAGCCACAATACATTTCCAGTATTTCTGTTGTTTTCCAGGTTCACCAAGCTCCCTGTAATGAATATCAGGCTGGAAATCTCTATTACATATCATTAATAGATCTGTTTCTAAGTTGGGTGAAAATGAGCGAAAGAGCCAAAGTATCAGATCCAATATTTGATATTTGATATTGATTAAGGTCAAGCATTCTAAGTGTTGTTCCCGAGTTTATACTTAAGGCTTCAAAGTATAATGTCAAGGCATCCGAAAAATAAAGAGAATTTAAGATATGGAAAGAAAATCAATTCTTTAGGGAAATAAGCTATGGTTGATTTTTGAGTTGTCTTTGCCTAACTTCCCATTGTTCCTGGATGCTTATGTCTCGTTCAATCACTGCCCATGAACGTTCAAGTTCAACCCGAGAGCTAGCAGTCTCTAAAAAGGTATTGAACACGTTTAATGCAATGCTGGTCTGATCTGTGAGATCGGGTTCTATATTAGGCTGTCTTGCAACATGTACAGTCATGGAGAAAATAAAATAAAATGATGTGTTGTTTTTATGTTTTATTTTTCTATTTTCAATAATATGAGAAAAATTCTTGAAATTGAATTAATAGTATAACAATTCAGAGTCCGTTTTCCGTGTCTGAGTCATATTTCAAAATAATGAATGTGATGAAAGAAAAACATAAAATTGTTAACAAAGTGAGGCATCAATCACAAAAGAATATCACTCTCATACAGAAGAAGAAAAATGGATGTGAAACCTTTAATGAAGCATAAGAAACATAAGATGTTGTAATCTAACCAACTCACAGGTCTTGTATTTTCTAATAGCCAACACAGAGGAAAATCTGTAAACAATCAGATAACTACATGAACCATATAACCACAATAGATGTTGTACTAAGTTGTGATTAAGAATTCATCAAAGACATATAAATAAAGATGCTGGAATACAAAAGAACAGAAGAACACATAACTCAAGATTGACGAAATATGGAGTCTTTGGTTTGCAATTTGTCTTAATTCTCGAAAAAGAGAGATTTATTCATTTCTATCGGCCAAGAAAAAATCCCTCTCCCTATCTTTTGAAATTGTATTTATACAAAAGGTTACCAACCCTAGACGGTTGGAATTTTCCTTACTCCTAGATGTTAACAGTTACAAAATAAAAACTTGAACCGTTCCACTTGTTTCGTTTCTATCTCTTTCTCAAATTGGCAGGACAAGCATGCATGTGTTACTTCATTACTTCTTTGAAGTACTTCCTTCACCTGGCTCGAGACACTCAACGCACCTACTTAGAAACTATACTAAAATTCTGGAAGGCTCTGTCACATCCTTTGCCTAAAAAATATACAACTTTCTCTGTAATTTTGGCAACATGTCTTCAATCCTTTTTCCTTCAAAATTTATTGACTGCAATTGTAGATTTGGCTTTACCAGCCTTCTATCCATTTGAGCGACGTCAACCTGATTCAACTGTGAAATTTCAATCTGAGCTTCATTTAAGCTCTCTTTGATGTCCAATTGATGCTTTATAACATTGATTTGTCCTAGTATTCCAACACAATTGTCCTCTCTGATGCCTAGGGATTTTTTATCTAGCAAATCAAAAGCCTCTTCACAATCTTCCTTTATTTCTTTGGCCATTTTCTAACTCTCAGCTATATTGGACTCCCATGCCTTTAGTATGATATCACCCCTGATTTGTTCTGCAACAGTCAATCTGGGAGTTACTGGTACCTCTTCTCTAGCCGAAGATATGACTGCCTTTTGAAAGGTGGTTCGGGCTGCATTAGCCTCTTTTTCTCTGAAAAGAATATTATATAATGACTGACTCATCTCCCGAAAATAATCTTGGATGATCCCTACCTTAGAAAACGGGTTTTGTTGTACTACTTCCATCTTCTAATGCACCTCCAGTGCCTGTGCTTGAAACACTGCTATATTTACAACCTGGCTTTCAGTAGAATTCAATTTAGCTTGCAGCTGCCTTACTAATTCTTCTTGTTGGATGACCTACCCTTGGCTTACTCGAGCAATCTTGTGTACTTCTTCAAGATCAGATTTAAGTTGTTGAATTTCTTGTTTGTCTTTGGCTCTAGCCTGTTCGAGTTCTTTGCTAACCTTGCTTTTGACATTATTATCTAAATTCCTTATTTGATTTCACAACTAATTTCACAACTGATTTCTCTGCCTCATCCTTTCTTTCAGATTATCAATAGAAAATAAGTTGGCCGTTACACAAGCTCCTAAAGAGCCTGCCACCTTTGTAGAAAATATTCTTCTTCCAATTTTTTCCCATTTAATAATACTCTGTGCTTTTTTACCATTGCTCCCTCTCTCATGTGCATTTCTTTCTTCACCACGACCTTTCTTTTCTTATTGAAAAAGAACTCGGTAGGAGGTATTTCCTCGACAAAAATAGGCGTGAAATCACTTATGAACATTGCCTCTATATTAGGGTTTCCTCTGGTGAACTGTAATGGTGTGACAACCTCAATGGGGTTGCCGATTTCTGTGGACAACTTTTTCCCGGCTTCTTCGGTAGTTGATTTCTCAGGCGAAGATCGCAGTCTATCTTCTCTGTTCTTTATTATTGTCTCTTTTTTATCTTTACCCTGGTTGTCTAATATCTCTGTGTCTGGGATATTTCCCTTCTGAGTCGAGATCTCAACTTTCTCTTGGTTTTCCAAGGTTTCTTGTTTGGTAGAGCTTCCAACTTCTGGATTTTGGGTTTCTGCTTGTTGTGTATCTAGAGATTTTAGGCTTTGCCCTTGTAATACTTTGGGTAGGCCGCTTCTCTGGTGTTTTTGGAAATTGTAAAACTCAGCCATTTCACCAGGTAGCAGAGCTCGCACTCGGCTCAGAACTTCTTAGTAACATATTACCCCTCGAAACATTTCGTCATGAGGGGACTCTTCATGTTCATATCTTTTAAGATTTCAGCCGACCATATGGTTTCCCACGACCCTCTGTGGGTCATGCTTCTTGAATTCAATGCTAACCAACTTTATCTCTTCTAAAGATGTAGCCTCCACCCTGGAGTGACCGAAATCCGATAAGGAAAATGAACCAATACTCAAAGGAAAATATGGCCATACCTTTTTCTGCACAACCTTTAGCTCTTTGCCAATCCCGTCGAGTACAGTTTGTCGTGCAACTTCACGGCACACTAGTCTGTCTAGTAAAAATTACGGTAATGCATATGGAGGGACCGAGCAACCGAAAACTCTGATATAAGAGAAATGTTGCTTTATGTACCAGTCTGCCACTTTACCCAGGCTAACCATAACCTTGTTTGAAATTCTTGGTGGCGAGTGACAAAATATAACAATATGCATTGACACCACTACCCAATTAAAGATTTCATAAAATAAATATTTGGTCTTGTCTTCCCAGAGCTTCAAATGGTAATCATGAATTGGTTCTGCACTGTCTGGAGTCCAACTCTAGCTCATCAATGGGAAAGGCGTCATGAAACAGATAATGTCCATAACATAAACTGACATAAAGAATGGAGCTGGTTGCCCTTTGGCTTTCTTCGTTTGGTATTCTGAGATTTCGCTAGCCAAATTATTTGACGATATCTTTGCCCAGTCAAAATAAAATCCTTCCGCCACCGAGTGAATAATGGGAACCCATGGTAGGAAGAAATGGGTCGTGTTATCTTTTCCATAAATTATGCATATCATCATGGCTATATACATGAATTGTAGTTCAAGCGATGAGATGGAATATACGCCATGAGATTCGGCTCTGAACTTTTCGGGGCGTGAACACCAGTCTTTGATCAGGTCGGAAAGACTCTTTCCAAACTGATCACACTCCTTATTACTAAAATTCTCTAGAAAACTGGAGTTATAAACGAAGTTTGATGTTGCAGACAATTTATACATGACCTGTATGTGTTCGGGTCGAAACGACCCAACAACTACTTTACGAGAGTTGTATATTGTTCGAGTCGGGATATCTATATGATCCAATGCCCATCTAATCATGTCGGTGTAAGGTAAAAGCCTTGGCCTGGTTGCTATCTTATGCAGTTCTGATTGAGCGATAATCTTATGTTTGGTCGATAAATTATCCTTCTCATTGTCGCTTGAATCATCAAGACACTTTACCACTTCGTACTGTATGGTGTTGAACACGTGCGCCTAGGTTTTAATTGTGTTTATAATTCTGGGCGAAGTATCATAAACAACGTCTATGTTCTGGTCAGAATTTTCACCAGCTGCTTTAGGCGCTTTCCGTGGAGCCATGATATCAAATTCAAAGTTCTGTTACCTGTTACAGAGAATGAGAATGCAGAAAACTAGTTATTTTGCTAAGCCAACTCTAAGAAAACAAGAAAGTGATTCAAAACTGAAGATCCTTTTTGCCTTAAACACATAAACCATGCGTATGCCTTCACTGACAACACGTTTAATTCCTTTAATAAAAATATTTGGGCATTAAAATCTGATCCGATTTGGAATCATTTCCCTAAATCAGATATTAATGTCATTTATGGTCAATATCTCGGGAAAAGCACAGAATTTGAATATATCCAAGTTAATTTTAAGAAATAGATTAATTAGAGTATAATCCTCATTTAGTACCTTAATTAATCCTATCTAACACTTAATCAATTTTCAGCGTTTCGGGTCTCGAGGATCTTTAAAGCGATTTAAACTAGGACTTACGAAACACGAAGTCGCGACAAGTTTTAATTTATTGTAATCATATTTAACTCTCTTAATTAATCGTGATTAGTTTTAAAATGTCGGGGTTTCGGGTATCGAGACTTCAAAGCCTTTATATGTGAGAGCATCTCGAATCGTGAAGTCACGACAAGATTTACTCTTTGTTAATCTTACTTAATCGTTAATGAACCCAGTTTAACATTTAATTACTTTCGTGAGTTCGGGTATCGAGACTTCGAGGATGCTCAATATTGAGCCTTCACGTTGCGTGAAACCCCGACTCCCAAAATTTTAAAAGAAAACCTTTATATAGATTGATTCATTAATTAAAAAGGCAGCTCCATAATCTGTTAAGACATTTAAACCTTTGGATTGATCGGAAGACTTCATTTCGACGATGATTATCCAACTGCATTTTTTTTTTAAATAAATAAAAAAAATGAAATTTATTTTAGTCTAAGGTTTAGAAAAAATATATATGTTTCAACACTAAGGTTAAAATAAGATATATATACATAAATAAGATCGTCAGATCAACATCCTATAAATAATCTGATTACAATGTGCAAATAAGCTTGCTGGGCAAACATGCTTTTTATTTCATTTCAATGTCGCTTTGAAGATTCAGTCAATTTTGGAATAGGTACAGGTTGCAGATTTTGGGATCAACCCAATGGATAAGGCACTGGTCTACATGTTCAGAGTTCAGTGGTTCTTGACACCTCCTGAAAGAGCTGCCATTCCCAGGTGGAGCCTATGTTGGGGTCCTATAATCATAGGTAACTTGATTCTTCAACTGCTTATTTGGCGTTGCTCCCGTGATGAAGACATCTGGCTCGTTGGGCTCGGTTGATTCCATTCCCCCCTCCATCCATTTCGCCCGATCCTTCACCACTATGTTGCATCCTTCATCTACCTCTACGCCACTCACTCCCTTGTCCGTTTATCCCATTGGCTACATCTCGCCCACCACTCATCCCTCCATAAACAAACTTAGGATAAAAAATATTAATTAAATTATTTTAATAAGATAATTAATAATAAATAAATAATTAAATTGATTATTAGTTAATTGATAATTAGAAATTAAGTTAGTTTGTTTAAGTTAGTAATTAATTTAGTTTATTAGAATTAAATATTAATTAAAAAATAAAACCAAATAAAAATATATAAAACATATAAATTAAAAACAAATTAAAAAAATAAAACAATAATAAAAAACATATATTAAAATAAAACATATAATAAATAATAAAAAACATATATTAAAATAAAACATATAATAAATAATTAAAAACATATATTAAATAAAACATATAAATAAAACACTTAGAAATTAAAAAAAGCAAACAATAAACAAAAATTAAAAACAAATTAAAAAAACCCAAAATAAACTATATCCTAAGTTTTTAACTTACCTACCTTTTCTCCATATAACTCAGACCTCCCCCCCACGTCACTCAACCACAAGGGGGGTTCAAGAAGCGGTTTACTTGAGGATGGGTGTCACCATATGATGAACTCGGACCCCCCTCCCAATACCATTTACCACCTCACGGGGGTTCGAAAATCGCTTTCCCCTCTACAAAACCGCCACCCAAAATCTTTTATCCTTTTTTTTTTTTTTTTTTTTT
>ML807621.1:66427-100268 GCA_009831015.1 Picea engelmannii
CTTCTGAGAGTGATTCCAAGCAAACGAGGATTAATTTTCGAAATCCTAGATAGGTTTTTGTTCAGCACGAGCTGAACAACAAAAACCTCTCCCAGAATTTACCCAGGTGTCAACAGTTGGGAGAATCAAATCCATATTTGAGTCCCATTTTTCAGGCTTCCATTTTTTATTTATTTATTTATTTATTTATTTTTATTTTTTTCTGTTTCAGTCATGATTTTGCGGGAGATGTTTCGGCGAGATGGAGATGAATTTAGAAAAACCAAAAGACATTTTTGTCTAGCACATGCTCATCTACAAAAACCTCCCCCTGTTTTTACACAAACATCTCATATTGGGATAAATGGAGACTCCACGGGACTATATTTCTTCAGAAATTTAAGAGGCAGAAAAGTCAAAGGATAGAGGGGAAAAAGGGTGAATTCAAAGGCACAAATCACCCAAAAATCCCATCAAAACAGCGCTGGATATCTAAATGAATCTCAATTGTCTCTATTTCTTTGTAATCCAAAATCGAATTGGTTTAGATTTGCTTAAATTCATCATGCTCATTAATGACAAGATCATTGTAAATAATTTATAAATACTTCAGAATTCTAAGTATTGGGGGTTGATCAGTTGGACTTTGAAGAGATGGATGGTATTGAAAGACCATAATCTATTGTAAATATGTTAAGGAGGTTAACAAAGACCCTTTTTGACTGAATACAAAGACACCATGTTTCCATATTCTTGTGTCATGATTATGTGGTGAAGTGCTTCTTTATGTAATTTGTTTTCTCTCTGGTTTCACATTATGTTTCTTTCTGTATTGTTTATGAGAAGATTATGTTCAGGATTTGTTCTCAACACCCTGTACTATCTTAAAACAATATTTATGTTTTCTTCCAAGTTTGAATGTAGTATTTGGATAAGCTCTGCTCTACATTTGGATTGAACCCAAACCTATCCTTCCTTTCCATCTCACAATCTATAAGGATCCACTGACATGACCACCTTGCCTGGTTACATATGATCTCAATTATTCAATTATTTGATTATCTTTAACCTTTTGACTCCATTTTTCCCAATGGTCCTCTTTTGTTGTCTCAACCAAAAACTCATAAAAAAAACCTTCTGTTCTCATAACTAGCCTAAGATCCATACTCAAACAAATCTAAATCTGATAGAGAGATCCCTCTCTGAGTCTTGGAGGGCTAGATCCTCAACTCCAAGTGGTTTTGTGGTTACCTCTATCTATTTCTCCCTCAGCCTGAGAAATTACGGAGTGTTAATACTCTTCACCACTGTAGGAACTTCTGACTGCCAACGTCATGATAATGCCTTCTCTTTCCCTTTTAAAATATGCTCTCAATTTTCTTGAAGTAATTAGGGTTTTCCTTTCTAGAAATTTCTACTCGTCCTTTTTGGAGTAAACCACCTTTGATTTTTACTTTATTGAATTCTCATTAATGAATTTATGTCATTTGAAATTTTTGCCACCAAGTAGGGCCCACTTGTTCATTTAATAAAAGACATTTAATAAATTTTCAATTCCAAAACTTGAAGTTGACTTCCTTACACAAGAGTGGACTGTGTTTTAATTTTTTGAACATGATAGTTGATTTCTTGGCCATTTAAACCACTATATAAGTGATATTCATGTCCCATATTTTCAACGAGTCTTTCTGAGCATGATTTAGAGTTCTGGATCTAAAGTTATAGGCTCGGGAAGTCGAGGTTCCAAACAAATTTCCCAACAAACCATGAAAATAGAGTTGAATGTTATTTCAATTTCTAGGAGAATTATCACAAAATTCATACCTTGAGAAATGTTCCATGGTTTTCCTTGTTGAATTACCTTTCTAATGAGGTATGTTTTGCCCCAAACAGACACCCGTATCTTGATTTATGAACTTCTAAAAATTGTTGCTCAACAGTTGTTCATCAAATTTGTGGATCAATCCTAGCCCTTCATCAAAATTCTCCCTTTTAAAACAAATTTCAATCCCACATGCATTGTGGTCAAGAGTTTTAAGTGATTATAATGAAAATTTTACCATAGTCCTCATGTGAAATAAAGGATACTGGAGAGACTTTGGTGTAGCTCTCATGCCTTAGGAAAATTTCATGAATTAGTAAAATTTTGATGACCCAGTCAACGTCCAGTCATAGCTCAATCATAACCCGATCAATGCCTATGTCATCACCATGTGTCACCCATGGGTAGGTCGACATCATTGCCACATGTCATTAAGGGATCGGTCTACCTCATCGCCACATTTCATTTGAGGATATGTTCATGTCATCTCCACATGTCATGAAGGGATTGGTCCACCTCATTGCCACATGTCATTTGAGGATATGTCCATGTCACCACCACATGTCCCGGTATGGTAAGTCCACGAAAAGGGAGAAGAAACTTAGGATAGGAAATAATATTAAAAATTTCAATGTAGGGTTTGTGGATTTACAATGCAAAGGTAAAGGAGGTAGGTGAGGGGAGAAAAATGGTAAAATGACTAAGTATGAGGTGAAAAAAAGGGAAAGGAAAGTGCATATTAGTGAATTGGGGAACACGGACCTACAGACCTAGAGTGAATTATGAAAATTACTAAGCGGCGGGTATTATGATAATTAACAAAGTGGATAATGAAAATAAAAATAGGCTAAGTATGGAAATGGTTAAGTATGGAGGATAGTAAGGAGAGAGATTAGAGTGGAAAGAAGAGAAAATGGTTAAGTATAAAGTGTAGAGAGTGGAGAATGAAGAAAATGGAAAAATGGCTAAGTATGGGACAAGGTCATTATGTGGGTCACATAAATGAGAGGGTCATTCTGTAGAACGCGGGACTGTGGGTTATGAGCATGGAAAAAGGTAAGTTGGGTGTCCCACGTTCACAATCTAAGAAGAATGGTTAAGTATGGGGCAACAATATGCGAGAGAAAAAATGGCATATCTTGGGCATAGGGACTCAAATTTTTAATCTGTAAAATGTGTGACGAAGTTGAGACCGAGGGATACACTATGAACTGATAATCTCCCAAAATTTCCATCTTCTAATATGTAATTTTTCATTATTATTATTCCAAGAGTGGGAAACCTAGGTGATCAAATTTTTTGATCAACGAGAGGTAACTTGAATCAACAAAAAAAGAGCATCCACCAAACGAAGACGAAGAAGAATGAACATGCCACTTTGCAATCTTTTAAAACATAATAAACCATGTAGGAAGTGATTTTATATAGTACTAGGAGAAAATAGGTGGAAAACAACATATTTTAACGATTAATTTTATTAATATAAAATATTTCTAATTATGATTTTTATTTTTCCACTTTTTATGCATGAATATTATATATTTATGATTTTATGATAGTTTCAATCATTTTCTAGTAGATAGATTGGGTATGGGGAATTAAGAGTTACGTAAGAGGGATGACGAGCAATATGAGTTTCCATCTTCACGTGGTTGGCCATGTTCAGTAGAGAATAAATTATTCTCAAAACCAAGAGAAGCTAATTTAGGTATTCCCCTTTAATCTTTTTAGAATCGCTTTCATGTTGATATCCCTATTTATTTACTTAATAATAATTTCATCATATAAACTTATTATTATATCATGATTTCTTGCATGTCTTCGCACTGGAAAAGAAACTAATGACTAGTGGTAAATCCAATGATCCTAAAAAATTGCATAGATCTTGGATACATGTGCCACATTCTCCAGTGCCCATTCTTCTTATATATTGCTTATAACTTTGGTATCACCGCTCTTCATTGGTAAATGTGAATACATTTATTTATTTCTTTTAGCTAAATCATCAAGATATAATTAGATTGACACCATCACCAAATGATTTGGCCTAAATAAGGCGGACAAACATGAGTGATATGATTGTATATTTGTCCTTTAGTTGTAAGTCGATTTAGGTTAGCCTTAGTGTTTGGTTGGCAATCCCACAAAAAACCTAGTGATGCAATAAGAAACTTCAAATTGTTCTCCATCATTTTGGGGCTTAGTAGGTAAGCTGCATATCAATGCTCATAAAGGCTACTACATACTTTTGAGTGCAGAGTAGTTATGTTCTTAGTTTTTTTTACATATTTATGTTTTCAATGTTAGAGATGATATCACTATTCACAAAAGTATGCAATTGAGTGTTAAGAACCAAATATCCTTAGAATAAGTACTCAATGCCTTGACAAAGAGAGAATTTCAAATAATAAGCCTCTTCGAGGGGGAAACCTCCTTATACACCACATAATTTACAAATACAAGATGATTCCAAATGAAAAGGCCTCCTTGGTATATATAGGAGACTAGGAGGTACAATTACAACTAATGGACCCAAGCCGACATAAATAAAATAACAATACTAATGTAATATGCCCCAATTAAGGGGTAATGAGACACTATTTAGGGCTTAACAAGCCCCTCCCCTTTAGACAAGTGTTGTGTGCAATGCTTGATTAATTCTAGATGCTTTTGTATAAAAGACTCATCTTCCCAAGTGGAATCTTCAACAGGTAGTTTCCTCCACTTAATGAGATACTCTGAAATGGATCTATTCCTCAGCTAGTGAATTATTGTGTTAGTGATAGCTTCAAGCTCCAATATGATTTTTCATTCCTCGTCAAGTTCTGGCAATATAGTTTGAACTGGAATGTTGTCACCTATAACCTTCTTTAAGCGTGAAACATAGAAAACTGGGTGTACTCGCGAAGATGCAAACAACTCCAATTTGTATGCCATAGTACCAGTCTTTTGCAACACCTTATAAGGTCCATAGTACCAATATTTTGCAACACCTTATAAGGTCCATAGTACCAATCTTTTGAAACACCTTATAAGGGCCATAGTACTTTGGTGATAATTTATTATCCTTCTTAACTTACTTGAGGGACATTTGTTTGTATGGTTGTAGTCTTAAAAATACCCAAGCCCCTGCTTCAAAATTTCTTTCACTACGATGTTGATCCAATTGTTGTTTCATGGGATTATGTGCCATGGTTAGGTTGTCCTTTAAGAGTTGGATAAATTGTTGTTGATGCTCGATGTGATCTTCCACTGCTTGAACCTTATATTTTTCTTTTAGAGAAGAAGTGATGGAAGGTGGGTGATATCCATAGAGTGCCATAAATGGTGTCATTTTTGTTGCAGTATGAAAGGAAGTGTTATACCACCATTCTATCAAGGGTAACCACTTGAACCATTGTGTTTGTTTATCAGAGACAAAGCAATGAAGGTAGCCTTCCAGACATTTGTTCACTATGTCAGTTTGTCCATCAGATTGAGGATGATAAGATGAGCTATGAGCCAATTGAGTACCCAAACAAGAAAATAAGTATGTCCAAAAATGTCCAGTGAAGATGGGATATCTGTCACTTACAATAATCTTTGGGCTTCCATGTAGATTTTGAACTGTCTCCATGAATGTGGTGGCAACTGTACTGGCTTTGAAAGGATGAGAGAGTGCACAAAAGTGTGTTTACTTGGTCAATCTATCAACAATCACCATGATGACACTCTTTCCTTCAAACTTCGGTAACCCTGTGATGCAATCCATGGAAACTTCCTCCCGACGTTGACTTAGTATGGCTATTGGTTGTAAAAGACCTAGGGTATTAATTGTTTCCACCTTATTTTGTTGGCAAACCAAACATTCTTCCACAAACCTTTGAACATCAGTTTTAAGGCCATCCCAAAAAAAATCCTTCTTAACCCTATGGTAGGTTTTCAAAAATCTTGAGTGCCCTCCTACCGAAGAGGTGTGCAATTCCAAGAGTACCTTTTGTTTGAGTTGGGAGTTATTACATAAATATAAGCGATCTTTGTACCATAGTGAATCATTTTTCCATGTAAATGTATCTTATGCATTGGAGTCCTAATGCAACCTTTGAATGGGAGTCCACACATTTCATCATTCATTTCTTGCTTCTATTATCCAATTGGGTTGGATGATCGAGATAGCATAGAGAAAGGCCTCAACATCTTCATCCTTTCTTGAGAGTGCATCTACCACAACATTTTTCTTCCCTTTTTTGTAGATGATTTCAAAATCATAACCCAACATCTTGGTCACCCATTTTTGTTCCAAGAAGTATTTAAGACTATCATGATCTATTTTGACCTTGAAGTTCTTACCTATTAGGTAAGGGCACCATTTCTTCAATGCAAGTAGTATTGCCATCATTTCATTCTCATAAATGGGTTTGTGTAAGTTCTTTCCCTTGAGTGGCCAACTTTCAAAAGCAAGGGGCCTTCCTTCTTGCATTAGAACAACACCAATGCCATTTCCCGAGGCATCACATTCCACAATAAAGGTTTTTGTGAAGTCTGGTGTGGTCAAGACATGATCTTTTCACATCGCCTCTTAAAGTTATTCAAAAGCTTGAGTTTCCTATGGAGTCCATGAAAATGCATCCTTCTTATTTAATGTCATTAAAGGTGTTGCTATTCTTCCATAGTTCTGAACAAACTTCCGGTAGTAACCTGTCAAACCCAAAAATCCTCTAAGATTCTTCAATGTTTTGGGAATCGGCCAATCCATCATGGAGTTAATCTTGTTAGGGTCTACCTTAACACCTTCATGAGATACAATATGACCCAAATTATCTATCTCCTTCACCCCAAAGAAAAAATTGGATGGTTTGTCATATAGTTGTTGCTCCTTTAGTAGTTGTAGCACCTTGTCAACATGTCGAACATGATCCTCCCAAGACTCGCTATAGATTAGTATATCATCAAAAAATACTAACGACAATTTTCGAAGGAAGAGCTTGAAAATGGAATTAATCAACCCTTGGAATGTGGAAGGTGCATTCGTAAGGCCAAAAGGCATGACCAAAAATTCATAGTGGCCTTCATGAGTTTGGAATGTTGTTTTTGGGATATTTTCTTCCTTCATTCTAATCTAATGATACCTTGAACGAAGATCCAACTTTGTGAAGTAGATTACTCCATGTAGTTCATCTAAAAATTCATCAATGACATGAATGGGAAAATTATATTTAATAGTGATATTGTTGAGCTCTCTATAATCTTGACACATACGCCATGAGCCCTCTTTCTTGAGTACCATTACCACCGGTGCAATGTAAGAACTTTGGCCAGGTCTAATAATGATAACCTCTAACATTTCTTCAACCATACCCTCAATTTCACTCTTCTGGGCATAAGGGTATCTGTAAGGCCTGATGTTAGGAGAAACACTCCCAGGAATTAGGTGAATATCATGATCATGATTTCGAGTGGGTGAAAGACCTCTGGGAATATCTTCAAATACTTTGGAATGCTTATCAATGATCCCTTGGAGATATAGGGGAATAAATGGCTTAGATGTTTGAACATCTAGTGAGCATAGTTGTACAATTACATCCTGGTGCTCCTTTTTCAATAATTTTGTCATGCCATCAGAGCTTATCACCTTACTAGGTTTCCATGTGATACCCCTTAACTCAATTTCCTTTCCTTCCAATGAAAATTTCATGAAAATCAAAAGCCATTGTTCCCAATTATTGTAACCATTGGACTCCTAGTACGACATCATCACCACCCATGGGTATAGCAATCATCGGACTATTCATTACATATTCCCCCATAGTAAAATTGATATTGTGGGATTTTCCTGAGCAATTAATAGTTCCTCCATTTGCAATCATTACTTGAAACTATGGCACTGGATATATAAAGCAATTGAGAGCTTTGGCTAATTTATAGTGAATGAAATTATGAGTACCACCATAATCAATTAGGACTATTACCTTTTTCTTTTTGATATATCCTTCGATCTTGAGGGTTTGAGGAGTGTTATTCCAGCCAATGCATTACATGATATCGTGGGAGTCAANATCTTCATCCTTTCTTGAGAGTGCATCTACCACAACATTTTTCTTCCCTTTTTTGTAGATGATTTCAAAATCATAACCCAACATCTTGGTCACCCATTTTTGTTCCAAGAAGTATTTAAGACTATCATGATCTATTTTGACCTTGAAGTTCTTACCTATTAGGTAAGGGCACCATTTCTTCAATGCAAGTAGTATTGCCATCATTTCATTCTCATAAATGGGTTTGTGTAAGTTCTTTCCCTTGAGTGGCCAACTTTCAAAAGCAAGGGGCCTTCCTTCTTGCATTAGAACAACACCAATGCCATTTCCCGAGGCATCACATTCCACAATAAAGGTTTTTGTGAAGTCTGGTGTGGTCAAGACATGATCTTTTCACATCGCCTCTTAAAGTTATTCAAAAGCTTGAGTTTCCTATGGAGTCCATGAAAATGCATCCTTCTTATTTAATGTCATTAAAGGTGTTGCTATTCTTCCATAGTTCTGAACAAACTTCCGGTAGTAACCTGTCAAACCCAAAAATCCTCTAAGATTCTTCAATGTTTTGGGAATCGGCCAATCCATCATGGAGTTAATCTTGTTAGGGTCTACCTTAACACCTTCATGAGATACAATATGACCCAAATTATCTATCTCCTTCACCCCAAAGAAAAAATTGGATGGTTTGTCATATAGTTGTTGCTCCTTTAGTAGTTGTAGCACCTTGTCAACATGTCGAACATGATCCTCCCAAGACTCGCTATAGATTAGTATATCATCAAAAAATACTAACGACAATTTTCGAAGGAAGAGCTTGAAAATGGAATTAATCAACCCTTGGAATGTGGAAGGTGCATTCGTAAGGCCAAAAGGCATGACCAAAAATTCATAGTGGCCTTCATGAGTTTGGAATGTTGTTTTTGGGATATTTTCTTCCTTCATTCTAATCTAATGATACCTTGAACGAAGATCCAACTTTGTGAAGTAGATTACTCCATGTAGTTCATCTAAAAATTCATCAATGACATGAATGGGAAAATTATATTTAATAGTGATATTGTTGAGCTCTCTATAATCTTGACACATACGCCATGAGCCCTCTTTCTTGAGTACCATTACCACCGGTGCAATGTAAGAACTTTGGCCAGGTCTAATAATGATAACCTCTAACATTTCTTCAACCATACCCTCAATTTCACTCTTCTGGGCATAAGGGTATCTGTAAGGCCTGATGTTAGGAGAAACACTCCCAGGAATTAGGTGAATATCATGATCATGATTTCGAGTGGGTGAAAGACCTCTGGGAATATCTTCAAATACTTTGGAATGCTTATCAATGATCCCTTGGAGATATAGGGGAATAAATGGCTTAGATGTTTGAACATCTAGTGAGCATAGTTGTACAATTACATCCTGGTGCTCCTTTTTCAATAATTTTGTCATGCCATCAGAGCTTATCACCTTACTAGGTTTCCATGTGATACCCCTTAACTCAATTTCCTTTCCTTCCAATGAAAATTTCATGAAAATCAAAAGCCATTGTTCCCAATTATTGTAACCATTGGACTCCTAGTACGACATCATCACCACCCATGGGTATAGCAATCATCGGACTATTCATTACATATTCCCCCATAGTAAAATTGATATTGTGGGATTTTCCTGAGCAATTAATAGTTCCTCCATTTGCAATCATTACTTGAAACTATGGCACTGGATATATAAAGCAATTGAGAGCTTTGGCTAATTTATAGTGAATGAAATTATGAGTACCACCATAATCAATTAGGACTATTACCTTTTTCTTTTTGATATATCCTTCGATCTTGAGGGTTTGAGGAGTGTTATTCCAGCCAATGCATTACATGATATCGTGGGAGTCAACTCTTAAGAAAAAATCCCTTCTGTATTTTCATCTTGAGATGGTTCTTGTTCTTCTTCCTCTTCATAATCTATGTAGAATAATTTCTTCTCACCACACTTATGTCCCTTATTGTACGTGTTGTCACAATTAAAGCATAAACCTTTTGCTTTTCTTTCCTCCAATTGTTGAGGTGAAAACCTTGTAGGCTGAGGTGTTTTACAAGAAGGAACATTATTCTCTCGATAGATGTTAGGAGTGGTCCTTCTAGTAGCCATAACCATATTTTTACTTTCAACATTTCTCACCACCCTGAACACATTCTCCAATGACTTGGGTTCCCAAAGGAGAACTTCATGTTGAATGTTATCCTTTAAAGTTCCTATGAATACATCAAGCAAGTGCTCATCTGGAATATATGTTACCTTTATATTCAATCTTTGGAAGTTCTCAATGTGTTCCATAACTGAACCCTTTTGCTTGAGATTTATCAATTGGCTAAATAAGGTATTTCCCCTTGTATCCTCATAATGTGTTATCATTTCTTCCGTGAAAATTGTGCAATTGATTTGTGAGAAAAAAGCCATCGATACCACACAAATTGATTAGGTTCTAAATACAAAGAAGTAATTCGTACCTTTTGTGTGTGTGGCACATCATGTAGATCAAAGAACTGCTCCATCTAAAGTATCCATGTGATTGGATCCTTGCCATCAAACTTCCTCATATCTATCTTAGGAAAGCGGTTGGTCTTCAAAAGTTGGAGTTTCTTCAGTCTTGATTCATCTTCCTTGTGTCCTTGTCATTAATTTCATGGGACACATTTTCACTTTGAGGTAGCCTCTCTATTAGAAAAAATTTCAATCCTTCTATGATCTCCCTTTTTAAACCATCCATCTTAGTATCCATTATTATCTCCAACTTAGCTTCAGTTGAATCCATCATCCCTTGTAGTTCATCTTTTGTTACCGTCTTCTTTTGTAAATCATTTATGTCTCTGCGCATTTCTTCATCTTCATCAAGAGTCCAAGTAGGATTGTATGAAGGATTATTTGGTGTATAAGTTCCCTTTTTTGGTGGCATGTTGGCCAAGTGTCACTTTTAAACCTTGATTTCAAGGTGGTTCTACTAAACGATCTTTCTTCTACTGTATCTCCAAAATTTCGACCCTTCTGGGTCTGAAAATTTTATTTTGTAGTTTTTTTATACGTCTTCTTTGTAATTCCACGGGTCTTATCAAAATTGGATGTGCCAAGTGGAAGTTATGGTAACTTCCCCACACCTTGCTGATTTTTTTCCCTTCCAGGAGAGCATACTTGTAAAGCATGCCAAGAGCACAATATTTGATTATGAAACTTGCACCAGAAATACCACAGGCTGTCCACTGTCCAATGTAACTAGTCTCACTTAATTTGGATACTCACTGAAGAAGATATCATTGTCTTACCTGGAACACTTGTTTGAGACTAGTTAATATGACTAGCCAACTACCCTATCTTACATAGGGTGTATCTAAAAAATTAGGATGACCCAGAAGCTCAAATTTTTATCACAACTATCTTGATAATTTCTCCTAATAGTCTCTAAGTTTTAGGGTCTAAAACGTCACAAACAAATTTATAGCGAAAATTACGTGATGACTAAATTCAGGATGATTCCAGAGCCCTATCTTACACATGCCATATCTCTGAAAGTATAAGGCCTCGAGAGATGAAATATGAACCCCAAGACCTTGAGCTCTGATACCAAATGTTAAGAACCAAATATCAAAATAGCACAAAAAACCTCAAAATAAGTACTCAACGCCTTGACAAAGAGAGAATTTCATATAATAAGCCTCTTCAAGGGGGCAACCTCCTTATACACCACATAAATTTTCAAATACAAGATGATTCCAAATGAAAAGGTCTCCTTGGTATATATAGGAGACTAGGAGGTAAAATTACAACTAATGGACCCAAGCCGACATAAATAAAATAACCATACTAATGTAAATGCCCCAATTAAGGGGTAATGTGCCACTATTTAGGGCTTAACATTGAGCTTTGATAGTTTGACTATGATTTTATTGCATCTCTAGGATCTATTCAAAATCTTGCCCTAGAAACTACAAAGTACTCTTTTTGACATCTTAAAATGTATTGTGTGTTTAGATTTAGTACTCACTATATGGTTTGTGCAATACTTTCCCTAGTGATGTTGGATCTATATATGAAATGTCTTCTTATGAAAAACATTTGATATAAAATTGGCATAGATTGTGCAAATTTGATTTTCATAGATGTGATATTGAATAATTTTATTAGATATTTTTCTCAAAGTAGCAAGATGTGTAATCTACATTTTATCATTTATAGTCTTCTTTTGGAGTAGTCTTATGATTCTAGATTGAATCCTAATAGTGTTGAAAAAAATGGTTATAATACAATAAGATTGGACCACAAATTTAGTAGATGTCGATTTTGTATAGGATTAAGATTACCTTCTTATGAAAAACATTTGATATAAAATTGACATAGATTCTGCAAATTTAATTTTCATAGATGTGATATTGAATAATTTTATTGGATATTTTTCTCAAAGTAGCAAGACGTGTAATCGACATTTTATCATTTATAGTCTTCTTTTGGAGTAGTCTTATGATTCTAGATTGAATCCTAATAGTGTTGAAAAAAATGGTTATATTACAATAAGATTGGACCACAATTTTTTTTTTTTGACGTAAACGGGTATGTATTATATTAAAAATGTGGCAAAGCCACAGATTCGGTTACAAAAATGGCCCAAGATGGCTTTGGGCCTACTATCCTGAAAACAAACTACCAAGAAACTAGATCTATAACTGACTTAGCTCCCTTTTTGCTTAATATACTGCTTATTTAAAGCCTTGGCTGAGACAAATGCCAGAGTGCTTGGAGAGCTTGCTTACAATTCAAATGACACAGAATATTACTTCTCTTCTTCCTGGTTCCAATTGTTGTTCAGTTGGGCCATCTTAGCCTCCAGCTGTTCCATTCTTTCATCAAATTCTTGCTGAGGGTTCTTCAACTCTTTGTGAAGCTTGTCCAATTCCTCTGCGAACCCAATCTTGGTTAGGGTGATGTCCGATTCAAGCTGTTCTAGTCTGCGACCTGCTTCCACATCTAAGTTTTCTAGAAAATCCAATTGATGCTAAAGCATCTGCTGCAGATTGGCAAGTGTTTTGTCCATCTCCTTCAACCGCTCTTCTGTACTCATCGTGCCTTTGGATGAAGACGCCACCCCCCTACAAACTCTCACCTCACGCACCTGGCTTTGCTTACTCTGAATCCTTGCTCTCTCTGAGTTCCTAATCGCTCTGCAGCTCTGCTCTTGGGCTTGAATGAGAGGGGGTCGAGCTCTCTTTATTTCTTTTTCGCACATTCCCATCATTGCCTGAGCGAGTTGGACGAGGCCGCATGGATTTTGTGACTGCCTTAGATCTTGGTCGCCATTCCTCTTGGTACTTGGCAGAGCCTGCCTTCCAATCGCCCCAACTGTCCCTGTCTGCAAGATCAAATCGTCCAGATTCTTTGTCCCTGCGCGATCCAGCCTTTGGAAGAGTGCCCAAGTCCTGCGTGGGTTCATGGGATCTCCACCCAGTCCCTTATGCCATTTACCGACAGCTCTCCTGCATCCAATAAGACGCCTTGATTGGCTTCTTTATAAACATTTCGATTTTGTTCCCTTAGCACATGATAAAAATGACAAGAGTTCAACTTCCTTAAAGTGTACCAAATTTTGTCAAGGAGGTTATTGAGGTTGGTGCTTTGAGTTTTGGATCGCTTGACCATGGCCTGTATGATGATCCTGGAATCCCCTATTACTGTCAAGTCTGGAATTCTGAGCTTTACTGCCAATTGCAATTATTGACAGAGAGCCAATGCCTCAGCCCTGTTATTGGATTCTATACCTAGCCCAAGAGCATAGTGTGTCACTTTGTCTTGTTTGGGTTCTTCAATTGTGCCCCCTCCTCCAGCCGGCCCTGGGTTCCCTTTCGAGGCCCCATCAAATTGGAGGATAGGAGTTTTGATGTTTTTTTTTCCAATTGGCAAATTCCTTTCCACTTACCCTGATCTCCTAGCTTTCTTGTATTGGATGACTTTGAGGGTGGCTTTCCAAGCCTGGGAGGTTGAATTGAGATGTCCAATTCCTCCGAGCTTCATCCAAATGGTGTAGCTTTACTGTGGGGCTGGGGTGTGCAGCTAACTCCCCCAGCATTGCTCAAATTTTAGTGACAGTCCCGACTTCGCTTAATTGGTTGTCTTTAAAAATTCGATGATTTCGTTCTAACCAGAGACTCCATAGAACGAGCTTTGGAAGCAATCCCCATATCCAGCGAGTTTGATTCCTTTTCTTGTCGGCAAAGGGGAACAAGGATTCCCATTGGAGGAGCAGGCTGAGAACATCAGTTGGGAGGTTGGTGGCTGGCAGGGAGTTTATCACCGTCTTCCAGACTTCTTTGGAGTAAGTGCAATTTAGGAGTAGGTGGTCAGTTGTTTCTTCCTCTTGGAGGCAAAGAGGGCATCTAAAGGGCCCCTCCCAACCCCTTCTTTTAAGATTCTCCCCCGTTGGGATACTTTTATGAGCCAAGGTCCAGATGAAAAGGTCAACTTTTGGTAGGGAACGGTAATTCCAGATTGCCTTCCAAAGAGCTGGATTTGGCAAAGCAGTGGGGACGGAGCTGAAAAGGTGGTATCCTTCTGCTGTGGAATATGCCTGAGCATTTCTGCCCCATCCTCGTTCGTCTTTGCCTGCCTTTTTTAGAGGAGCTTTCCCTTGCAGACATATCTTGAGAGCCTCCCAATCCCTGTCTAAAATGGCTGGTCTGTTTGGTGTTGTCCATCCTTGCCAAAGATGAGGTCGATCTTCTCCCCAAACTACAATGTCTGAGAGAGTTGAGATGTTTTGACTGTCCATCCATCTTTTGAGGTCTTGCAAGCCTTGGTGCTGATCTAGAGGAGGGTCGCCCATTATAGAGTCTGTCCAAATTTTAATTTTCTTGCCACTTTTCAGAATCCATGTTAAATGGGGGATGAAAAGGGGGATCGCTTTTTTGCAAAGCGCAAAGATGGGGGAGCTTTTCCCCTCCTTGAGAGGGAGTTCTAAACTTTGAGCCCTAGATCCTCGGAAATATTTCCTCCAAATGGCTCGCTTACTCCATGTGGCTTTACCGGTTACCATTTTCCAAAGAAGCTTTGCCCCTAATGCCAGATTTTGAATCCTTGTATTTTTGAGGTTGAGACCTCCTTCCATATAGGATTTGATGGTTTTTTCCCATTTAACTAGATGCATCTTCTTCTTTTCCTGCTTTCCTCCTTCCCATAGGAACCGTCTCTAAAAAGCTTCAAGTTTGTGAATGACTGTGGCTGGTGCTAGGAGCAGCGAGCATTGATAAATTGGGAGGCTAGCTACTACAACTTTTATTAGGACTGTCTTCCCTGCTAAGTTCAGCCAATTGGCCCCCCAAGAAGAGAACTTGTTCTTAAGTTTTTCTGTTAGGTGGCTCCAATGAGAAGCTCTTGGGGCAGACTTAAAAATTGGAACTCCTAAATATTTAAAAGCATCCCAATTTGTATGTCCTTCCATTCCAAGAACTCGAGTGATTCTCAGCATTTCATTGGGGGTGATGTTCCAGCCATAAATGTTGCTTTTGGCCAGATTTATTTCGCTGCCAGAGGCTTTTGCATAGGCGTTCAACTCTTCCTTGATTTTTTTTGCAATGATGGGGCTTGCTCCCCCCAGCAACAGAGTATCGTCCGCAAATTGAGCATGGTTGATGTCTTTCATCCCTTGTGTTATTCGTAGACCAAGTAGATCTTTATTTATTTGGGCGTTTTCCAATTGGTAGCTGAGAGCTGAAGCTTGAAGGTCGAAGAGCAGAGGCGACAGAGGGAAACCTTGCCTTAGACCCCTGAAGGCTTTAAAAAAGGTAGTTACCTTCCCGTTCACCAGGGGGGCTATCCATGGAGAGCCAATGCAGGCTTTAATCCAGCTTATAAAATGCAAGTCAAATCCAAACCTCCTCATAACTTCAAATAGAAAATCATTTCTAACTCTATCAAAAGCGTTTGCTAGATCCAGTTTGATGACCATACCTTTTTCTTTTCTTAGCACGCTAGAATGGATCGCTTCTTGTACCAGGATGATGTTATCAACGATATGCCTCCCCTGGACAAAGCCTCCTTGATTTTCAGGAACGATAATAGGGAGCGCTGCCTTGAGGCGGTTAGCTATTACTTTGGCAAGTATTTTATAGCTTGTATTGCAAAGAGAGATTGGTCTGAACCTATTGAAGGAAATCACTCCTTTTTCTTTCGGAATGAGTGCTAGAAATGAAGAGTTGGTGCTTCCTCCTAGTTTGCTGGCCTTCTGGGACTTCTGGATCATTTTGGTTAGGTCCTTTTTGATGGTTTCCCAACAATGCTGATAAAACCTTGCAGTGAACCCATCTGGAACCGGAGCTTTGTCCGGATTCATCTGGTCAATGGCCTCCTTTATTTCTTGCTGCGTTACCTCTCTGGTCAACTTATTATTGATGTCTTTAGTTATTAGCTTTGGAATCAACGTTAGGGGGTAATCTTGCTGGTTTAGATCCACTTCCTTCGGGGCTGTGTATAAATTCTCGGAGGTTTCATAAGCTGCTTGTTTAATACCATCCGGATCCGCAATTATTTTGTCCTGGACCTGCACTTCCATCACTGCCTTGTAGTGCTTTCTTGCTTCGGCTTGCTTGTGGAAGTAGGCTGTGTTTCAGTCTCCTTCTTTCAGCCATAAAATTCTCTATTTCTGCCTCCAATAATTTTCCTCCAACCTGCATGCTTAGTGCCATTGCCTTTGAAGGCTGTCCTCCTTATTCAAGATTTCTGGAGTGATCTCTTGCTATTCCATTTCCAGCTGATGTGCCTCAAGAAGGCTTTGGGCTGCTAGGCGTACTGCTGCTGGACTCGGCTGGCTTTTGACCCATAACTTCAAAGCAAATTTCAGCCTTTTTATTTTTTCCTCCCAAACATAGGATGTTGAACCTTGGACTGTGGTGGCCCACACTTTTGTAACCAGCTCTGTGAATCCTTTATTATTGATCCAATTTGGGCTAAATCTGAAGGGAATGGGCCTTTTGACTTGGTCTTTTTTGATTTCTAGGCGGATTGGTTTATGGTCAGAAACACTATGGGCCAGAATTTCTGCTTTGGCTTCAAGCCCTAGCAGCAGGAAGGAGCTTTGTACGAGAAACTTGTCTAGTCTGGCAGCGATATGTCCAGGCCCAATTCTCCTATTTGTCCACGTGTAGCGTCCCTTTGTGGGTTTTATATCGAGAAGGTCCCAGGCAGAGGCTAAGTCCTCTACCCATTCTCTGGCCGGATCTCTCACTATCGAGCCCCCCCTTTTCTCGTCCTGGGCCAGCGTTACATTTAAGTCTCCTCCGAGAATAATATTGGAGAGATTTTCTTGCTGAAGGTAGGCCTGCAGAGATTCCCAGCAATGTTTTTTTTCCCCTAATAGCTGTGGGGAATAAATGTTAAAGATGCTTACCTGACAGCCCGTGTTTTTGTGAAGGACTCTGGTGTGAATCCAGTGCATGCAAATATTGGAGCCGAGCAGGTCTATTTTGGATGCGTCCCACAATGTGCAAAGCTCTCCTGAGGCTCCCCTGGCATTTCCGGCGACTCCGTGACTTCCTTTCCAAACATTCGACAAGGTTTTGAGCGCGTTTTGCTGGCTCATTTTGGTCTCCTGGAGCAGTAGGATACTTGCTTTCGAGGATGTGAGGATATATTTTAACGCTTCTTCCTTCTTTTTGCTACCCATTCCCCTACTGTTCCAGGAGGAAATGATCATTATTTACCTTGGGGGGGGGGGAGGCCTCCTTGGGAGGCTTTGGCCTGCTTTCGCGTGTGATGGACATTGAACGCCTTTGTAATAGTGGATTGTGACCCAGTGAGCATAGCGTTGTAGGCTTCCTTGTTCCTTTCCTCGTTCTTTGAATTCCTTCCCCTGCCTTTTTTCTTGGGGGTGGTCCAAACCTCATTTGTGTCCTTTGAATCACTGCCTATCGAGATCTCCCCTTCCTCCGTGTTCTGATTTCCGTCTTGCTGCTGGGGGGAGTTGCTTTGCGTCCCGTCCTCTTCTGCTGGCGTATTCCTCTTGTCCTCCAGGTTCTAATCTTCCTTCCCTTCCTCATTGACTTCTTTATTTGGATCTTGCGCACTTCCCTCCGTTTCTTGGCCTAATATTCTAAAGCTGTTCTCCTTTCCTTGGGCCTCCGTGGGTTTGGGGTTCAGTTGTTCTGTCTGCTCGCGTCTTTGGCCTCTTGCTCTTGACCTCCCTTTCCGGGCTTGCTGCCATCCTTCATCCCCATATTTTTCTGTGGGGAGGGGTACTTTTGGACAGTTTCTTTGGAAATGTCCATTTTCATGGCATCCTCTGCACTTGAATGGAAGTTGTTCGTAGTCCAACTTTTGGATGTGTTGCCAGGTTCCAACCTTCAGCTTTATTGCCTCTGGTAGGCCTACCTCCAGGTCTACTTCGACACAGATTCGCGCATAAGAATACTGGTCTTTAGGGTCTGCTCGGTCGATGTAGCACCCAAGTCCATTGCCTATTGCCTGGAGAGAAGTGGGGTTCCAACAATGGATCGGCAAGTTGGGGAGTCTAACCCAGACCAGGACGTCCTTGGGGATTTTTGAGGCAGGATCAAAGTTCAGGGTCCATCTATTTAGATATAGACCTTGTGTGCCCATGAAGTATGGGCCATTTCTGAAGATCAAGTCTCTGTCTTCCTGGGAGATAAATTCGAATATGTAGTACCCTCGCCCGACCGCGTAGCAGGTCACGTTGTTTGTTAGCAATGGTCTCCAGTTCGTCTGGATCCAATTGTCTGTGGATCTGGTTGAAGGCCATAGTCCCATAAACTGGCCGATGAGCCCTCGTTCAGAAAGAGAAAGGGCGACTTTCATTGGGTGTTCAGGAGGGAGCTCAATCTCTGGGATGTCCTTCAGTTTCTTGACGAAGCTTGGAGCTTCTGAGACGGTCGACTTTTTGCTGCATGCTTCTACCAGGCGCCTGAAGGAGGAGGCTGGGGAAGGAGGGGGCGGCGGCTCCCCTCCCTGGCCTTCCATGGCGGCTTACTCAAACCCTATTGTAACAACTCGTGCGCGCGATTTTTTATTCGCTGTCTTTCTCCTACTAGTTAAAAAGCATTGGACCACAAATTTTAGTAGATGTCTATTTTGTAAAAGGATTAAGATGAGGAACTTACCAAGTAATGTATTTACCCAATAGCTATGTGAGTAAATTTTCTTACACACTAATCTAATTTAGCTTCATACATGTTTCTTTGTCATTGCTCCAACATGGATATTTAAGTCATATTTCTAATGCACTTGACTACAAAAATTAATTGATGATGCCAAGAGTTGACTTCTACGGAATTTTGGCTGCAAAACAACATGATTGTTGTGTTCGAGTGCATGTACAAATAAAGCATTATTGATGGTAGTTGTAACGTACCCAATACCCTCCATGCACTTTAAGGATTTGGGTTACTTTTGTTCACCACCCAAATTTGAACCAATTCACTAAGGAACTGAACTCATTGTTTTTTTATTAACTATGTACTATCAGTAAGCAAGACACGACAAAATTATGCAACCTAAATGTAGCCATCATGTTATTCATGAAACATAAATCATAAATGCAAGTGAAAATGGGGAGTTGGGAGAACAAGCTAGAAATTAATTCAATCATAATATAACCACAACAACTCAATATTAATTCAACACAATGAACATATACATTTAGGAACATTTATCTATCTAAAATTGTCCAACAATTGGTTGCAAAAGAGGGGAATTCCACCCAACCATAGGGTCCTTGTTGCATCAGTTCCCTTTGTAATAGAGACCACCCCCAAGATGAGGCTATGAATCCATAACGAGCACACCCTTCCTATTGTTGGCTCTAATTTCTCTTCTCACAACCCAATTCCCAGGTTCACTGTCATCAATTACACATAAAACAATTCCCAATCCATATCCCTCTCCCCCATTATCATGCACAACCGAAGTAATGGGGTTCTCTACTCTACTCAGTAGTCCTTGAGGTTGTCCCACATTCCTCTAGAGTTTCATCATAGGCTGGCTAGGGAATCTCATTGTTGGGATTCTAGAGAGTCATCACTTGTACCAAAATTTCCTCAATTGCATTCGATATCATTCTGTACAACCATGATTCTCTATCAAGTCATGGTTGTAGCTTTCACAATTTGAATTTAATATACATACAATAGTTCACTCTGGGACAATTTCCTTGAATCCCAAAACGAAGGACAATTCGTTGGGTGAATTCCCATTTTTTTTTTAAGTTTGTCTCTCTGATAATTGAACAATAATCTATCTTCCAACTCCCTCTCAAACCATCAAAAATTGAACCATAACAAGAATTCAATTGCATGGTAAAGGTAAAACTTTTGGTTGCATGGTATGAAAGGGCCACGCATCTCCATCATGCATTAATCCCCCTCAAGGCTTAATTAAACCATAATCAGCTAATAATCAAGGGACATAATTAAGTTCTACAATACTTTGGTTAAATCCCCTTACTATGGTCCTTTTCCTTAGCCTATTTAATCCCCCTTGTCTTTCCCCTCTTGTGGGGTTGTAATTCCCCCCTTCTTTTTTCCTTCTCTTCTACATTTGGTCACATATGTTTTTATCAACATTCAATGTTTTTTTACAAATTACATCATTCAACTTATAGCCATTCATCATGACATGCATACAAAACACTAAAACAAGGATCAAAATTGGGGTATTACATTGCCCTCCCCCTAGATTTTTCACCATCCTCAGTGCACATAACCATTATATACAATTACAACAATTTTTACATCAAAATTTTCAAAATAAATGTGGATATGCCTCCCGCATTGCATCCTCCAACTCCCACATTGATTATTTAGGGCTATAGTGGGTCCATTGGACCTTTACCTACTTTATGACTCTATTCTTGAGCATAGTGACCTTCATATCCAATATGCACACTAGTTGTACCTGGAAGTCTCCTTTTGATTCCACTTGAATCGAAGTCCAATAAATAACATGCTTTTTCAATTATGACACATGAAACACATTATGCACTTTTATGGCACCGGGAAATGTAAGCATGTATGTAACGAGTCCTATCATATCTAGGATTAAAAAGAACAATAAAAGTGAAGCTCCCTTAATTCAATGGACTTTTCTTTGGTTTCACTTTGAAAAACACATGCTCCCCAACTTTAAATTCCCTTGGAGCTCCACCTTTATCTACATAACTCTTTTTCCTATCCTATGCTACCTTTAAATTATGCTTGATCTTGACCATTTTCTCTTCCATTTCAATGAGCAATTCTAGACCAAGTACCACTTTATTTGCTAGATTGTACCAAATAATTGGAGTATTACACTTTATTCCATATAATGCCTAAAATGGACTCATCTTCAATGAAGCTTGATATTCGTTATTGTAGGCAAATCCTACTTGATGCAAGTAATCCTCCCACTATGATGGTTTATCCATCACATACGTTCTTAACATGTTTTCAATTACTTGATTGAATATCTATGTTTTCCCCTCTATTTTTGTATGATAGGCTATAATGAAGTTTATATTTTTACCAAAACCATCGAATAATACTTTCCAAAAGTTTGAGGTAAACGTAGGGTCTATGTCTGAAACAACCTTAGGTATCCCATGCAACCTGGCAATCTCCTTCAAGTAAATATATGCTATATTGGTTTCCTTATGTACCAACTTCAATAAAATAAAGTGAGCAAATTTAGTTAATTTGTCTACCTCTACCATTAATGAATCATGTTTCCTTGCTATCTTGGGAAACTTGGTGATGAAATCAATAGTTACCACTTCATGTTTCTGTGACCTTGGAATTGGTAATGGACGTAGCAAACATGTTGGATGTTTATGCTCAGTCTTTACTATTTGATATTCCATGCACTTTGCTATATAATCAACCATGCTATATAATCACCCACATTCTTCTTCATTCTTAGTCAAAAATATTGACTTCTTACTACTACAATTGTCTTTTGATAACCAGGATGTCCAACATATGGAACATTATGCATTTTTCTATAACTGGTTTCCTTAATTCATAAGAATTAAGAACATAAACTATGTTTTATGCATAAGAATGTTGTTATCTTCCAAATTATAACCCTCATACTTTTGTTGTGCATTCTCTTGTTAAACCTTCTTTGAAAGGGGTGTACTACAAATAATAAGTGATACAAGTTTATATTCAAGGATGTTCTTTGCAATGCTAGTTTAAATTTATTCTCTCAATGATATTGGAAAACAAAATCCACGTGTACACAACTTGTTCACAAAAAGCAAGTACATAATGAAAAGACAAGAGGAATTGTTCACAAAAAGCAAGTGCATAACGAAAAGACAAGCGAAACAAGAGAAACAACAATCATTGGAGCAAACATGGATTGCCCATGTTTCAAGATTTAGCAATGATTATTATAAATACTAACGTGCTCAAATTGGCATAATAGATACAAGAAACATCTCTCTAAAAATGGTAAAAAGTACAACTTTTATTCAAGAGGAAGAGTTATGTCTCTCATATCAACAAAGAGATATAAGGTGGTTAACACAAATGTGAAGACCTATTAGAATGTCAAAGTATGCAAAGATATATGCTCTACTTTCAAAAATGGAGGAAGGTGGTCTACAAAGCCCTAATTCTTAAAGTTTAAGAATATTTTGATATATAGGTGTAAAAATAGCAAGGTGCAACGACATGATACAAGATAAGCCAAAATTTTCAACTAACATCAACTCTAATCCAAATAAGGTAATGCCATTAAACAAGTCATGGTGACTTGGCATACACTACATTTACCAAGTCAATGATGGATCATGTGATCAACCTACCTTTTAGGTGGGAAGCTTCAAATTTTTATTTTCAAAGTAAATTTAAGAGGGACATGTGGAGTGACATAGGATATGAGATTGTAAAATTTCTAATGAGCTAACTTCCACTATAGACCTATATCAACTTTGGACAATCAACTATATCATAAAAAGATTATCTCAACTTTGTATAAGCAACTATATCATAAAAAGTATATTCAAATATTACCAAGATGTTGGCTTCTATTATAATCTTATTTGATTATAGGTTTTACACAATTCAAATGCAACTCTACATCTCTTACAACACAATTTGTTGATGTTTGGACAACATGGGGAAGACATTATCTTAGATTAATAATTAATAATATAATTATTGATTATTAAATATTATATATAATAAGTAAATGATAATAATAAATAGTTATTGATTATCCAAGGAACGTATCATTTCATGTATGATCACCATATGTTCTCTATATATGGAACACTCATCATTGTAATAACATATCGATCATATCTCATATAAAGAAAAACAACATGGTATTAGATGGGACTGGGCTTGACTCCTTCACAGGAGGGGACTGGGCTTGACTCCTTCATAGGAGGACCCAGTAAAATGAGAGTATAGTAAAATGTTGGGAGTGTTAAATTTATGGGGTTGTTACAATCTCTATGTACAACATATTTACTTTTTACTCCTACCTAAATTATAGAAAGAATTCCATAAATTTTGGTAGTAAAAATGTCTAATTACCTAAATATGAGGAATGTATTGCATATTTACTTCTACCTATATTTATGCAAAGAATTGCATGAATTATGGAGNAACTGGTTTCCTTAATTCATAAGAATTAAGAACATAAACTATGTTTTATGCATAAGAATGTTGTTATCTTCCAAATTATAACCCTCATACTTTTGTTGTGCATTCTCTTGTTAAACCTTCTTTGAAAGGGGTGTACTACAAATAATAAGTGATACAAGTTTATATTCAAGGATGTTCTTTGCAATGCTAGTTTAAATTTATTCTCTCAATGATATTGGAAAACAAAATCCACGTGTACACAACTTGTTCACAAAAAGCAAGTACATAATGAAAAGACAAGAGGAATTGTTCACAAAAAGCAAGTGCATAACGAAAAGACAAGCGAAACAAGAGAAACAACAATCATTGGAGCAAACATGGATTGCCCATGTTTCAAGATTTAGCAATGATTATTATAAATACTAACGTGCTCAAATTGGCATAATAGATACAAGAAACATCTCTCTAAAAATGGTAAAAAGTACAACTTTTATTCAAGAGGAAGAGTTATGTCTCTCATATCAACAAAGAGATATAAGGTGGTTAACACAAATGTGAAGACCTATTAGAATGTCAAAGTATGCAAAGATATATGCTCTACTTTCAAAAATGGAGGAAGGTGGTCTACAAAGCCCTAATTCTTAAAGTTTAAGAATATTTTGATATATAGGTGTAAAAATAGCAAGGTGCAACGACATGATACAAGATAAGCCAAAATTTTCAACTAACATCAACTCTAATCCAAATAAGGTAATGCCATTAAACAAGTCATGGTGACTTGGCATACACTACATTTACCAAGTCAATGATGGATCATGTGATCAACCTACCTTTTAGGTGGGAAGCTTCAAATTTTTATTTTCAAAGTAAATTTAAGAGGGACATGTGGAGTGACATAGGATATGAGATTGTAAAATTTCTAATGAGCTAACTTCCACTATAGACCTATATCAACTTTGGACAATCAACTATATCATAAAAAGATTATCTCAACTTTGTATAAGCAACTATATCATAAAAAGTATATTCAAATATTACCAAGATGTTGGCTTCTATTATAATCTTATTTGATTATAGGTTTTACACAATTCAAATGCAACTCTACATCTCTTACAACACAATTTGTTGATGTTTGGACAACATGGGGAAGACATTATCTTAGATTAATAATTAATAATATAATTATTGATTATTAAATATTATATATAATAAGTAAATGATAATAATAAATAGTTATTGATTATCCAAGGAACGTATCATTTCATGTATGATCACCATATGTTCTCTATATATGGAACACTCATCATTGTAATAACATATCGATCATATCTCATATAAAGAAAAACAACATGGTATTAGATGGGACTGGGCTTGACTCCTTCACAGGAGGGGACTGGGCTTGACTCCTTCATAGGAGGACCCAGTAAAATGAGAGTATAGTAAAATGTTGGGAGTGTTAAATTTATGGGGTTGTTACAATCTCTATGTACAACATATTTACTTTTTACTCCTACCTAAATTATAGAAAGAATTCCATAAATTTTGGTAGTAAAAATGTCTAATTACCTAAATATGAGGAATGTATTGCATATTTACTTCTACCTATATTTATGCAAAGAATTGCATGAATTATGGAGAAACAATTTAACAAAGTCAATTATTATGTGGATGGATTATAACCAGATTAATTTTTGGGTAGTTACGAGAGGTAATCTCCAATTATTTATAAGAAAGAAAATTTATTTTTTGGATCAATCTAATATTACTATAAAAAAACACTTGAAAGACACAACAATAGACATATATTTTTTCTCTCACAAATGGGAAGTGATCTAAGGAAGAGACCGAAGTTTCTAAGAAGTTGAAATTTTCCGAGTTACTTAGTGATGTTCTAGAGTTTACTAAAGTAATATCGTATATCATTGGAAGTAATTACCACTTGCAGAAAATTGTGCTTGTCTAATTTAACGCTAGAAAATCAACATGGGTAGTCATATGACATTGGTTTCACAAGGAAACCTCGATATGTCTTGTGAGACATTGGTTCCATGAGGGAACCTCGATATGTATTAGATATTGGTTTCATGAGGAATCCTCTATATGTCAAATATGGTCCAAGACGACATTACCTTTCAGAGGGAGACAATTGAGCCTATTTATCAAATTGGTCTCATTGATCCTGTAGCTCCAGTTAATGTTCCCAGAGATATTGAAATAGGTCCGGAGAGACCTGCATGGGCTTGTCGGACTCTACAGGAGGTAGAAGGACATGCAATTCCTCGTGGTACCTTCCAAGTGAGCAAGAGACCTCAAAGATATTCATGCTATGCCGCAACTATGAGCCACATCATTCATTTTGAGCCTTCCTGTTATGAGGAGGCAACTAGTCATCCAGTATGGAAAGATGTCATGATGGAAGAGTATCAGTCCATCATGAAGAATGATGTGTGGGATATTGTTCTGAGACCTGAGGAGAAGTTTGTAGTGACTTTCAAATGGATCTATAAGATCAAACACACAATTGACGGGAGCATTGAGAGGCGCAAAATGATATTTGTTGCTAGAGGATTCTCTCAGGTGGAGGGAATAGATTATAAGGAGACATTTGTTCGTGTTGCTCGATACACTTCTATCCGGATGATTATTTCCCCTGCAACATCCATGGGTTGGAGAGTACATCATATGGATGTGAAGACAACCTTTCTCAATTGAGAGATTGAGGAAGAAGTATACATCGAGTAGCTATATGGTTTCGTGATACATGAGAAGGAGTTTCATGTGTGCAGGTTGAAGAAGGCCTTCTATGGACTCAAGCAGACACCTCGATCTTGGTATGCGAGGATTGATGGACACCTGATGAGTTTGGGCTTCAACAAAAGTGTTGTCGATCCCAGCCTGCACTACAAGACTGTTAATGGTGAAGCCCTGATTTTGGTCCTCTATGTTGATGATTTATTCCTCACCAGTACAAAGAACCTTATTGTTGAATGCAAGTATGTGTTGGCCTCTGAGTTTGAGATGAAGGACCTTGATATGATGCACTACTTCTTGGGAGTAGAGGTGTGGTAAAGAACTGATGAGATCTTCCTGAGTCAAGGGGAATACACTGTTGAGATATTGAAGAAGTTTGGGATGTTGAACTGAAAGCTTGTGGCTACACCAATGGTGAAGAATCTAAAGAAATTAAGTGTGTCTTCTTCTGATTCTAACAAAATTAATCATACTCTGTACAAACTGTTGATTGGATCATTGATGTATCAAGTTAACACCAAACCATATATTTGTTATGCAGTGAGTACACTTAGCCAGTTTATGAGTCATACAAACACACTGGATTGTTGCGAAGCATGTGTTGAGATATTTGTGAGGCACAGTTGGACATGGTCTGAGATATACTTCTAGTATTACATGAGATTGCAAGGATATACCAACTTTCATTGGGCAAGGAACACAGTGGAAATGAAGAGCACCTCTGAGTGTTGCTTCACTTTGGGATCTACCATGGTTTCCTTGTGTAGCAGGAATTAGACTTGTGTGGCCTTGAGCACAACAAAAGTAGAGTAGATTGCATTGAGTGTATCAATCCACAAAGTAGTGTGACTTCACAAGCTCCTTGCATATTTATTTGGACATGTGTTGGATTCCACTATTATTTCGAGACATGGTGCAGAGGAAGGAAGTATTGTTGCAGTAACTTCCTACATATGAGCAGGTTGTTGATGTTCTTACCAATCCAGGATGAAGTTTGAGTACTTCTGTGACAGACTTGGCATGGCAAAGAATGCCTCCCTCACTGAGAGGGAGTGTTGATGTTTGCAACTTCCTGGGACATTCTCTACATTGTACTCCTCTGTGACTGATTTTAGTTGATCTGCGAGGACACTTTTCCGAGAAGGGATAGCCCAACGTCCCTTGTGGAGAGAACATGAGGACATGTCCCATGTGGAGAGCACACGAGGACATGTCAAGGGAGTTGACCTTGAAATCACACACTATGGGGGTTGACCCTAGTGTCTCTGGAAGGAGTAGCCTCTAGAAGTCTACATGGGAGTGTCATGTGACAAACCTTTCGCTACTACGATGGTTGTGTACCACTCGCAGAGATTGTGTGTCTCTGGATAGTAGTTGTTTACTACTACAGTGTTTGTGTACTACTTGCAGTGATTGTGTGTCACTAAACAGTAGTTGTGTGCTACTAGCAGTGGTTGTGTACCACTGGACAGTAGTTGTGTACTACCGCGGAAAAAACCTCCCTAGCTAAGAGGGAGTGGCCTTCTCCTAGATTGGGTTGTAGACCAAGGGAGATAGGATACATTTATCATAAAGGTGCACTTGTGGTAAATGGACCTAGGTGTATTCCTTCCTTGATCATGACAAGGAATAACATGGACTCGAGGTGCTTGAAGTGATTTCCATGTGTAAGTTAGCATCAGGCTGACATTCACTCATAGGTGTGCACCCGTGGTGAAATATCCTAGTGTGTTCTTTGTCCTAGTCATGATGATTTGAGAAAGAATGATAAAGGCTCAATATGATATATGCTATTACATGCAAACCCAAAGTGATCTTGATCTCAGGGAGAGTCAATTGGCTTAGAGGGAGATACGCATAAGGAGTTTCTCCTCGATTCAGGTGGGATAGAGACGTCTCCGAAAACTGAGAGACAAGTGTCATGAATCTAGGGTAAAGTTTGTATACTTCAGAGACAAGCTTGACATGATGCAGAATGTCTCCCTCATTGAGAGGGAGTGTTGATGTTTGAACAACACCAGGAATACATTCTCGTAGATTAATAATTAATAATATAATTATTGATTATTAAATACTATATATAATAAGTAAATGATAATAATAAATAGTTATTGATTATCCAAGGGAACACTCATCATTATAATAATATATCGATCATATGTCATATAAATAAAAACAACATAATTAATCCAAATAAGTATGTATTTTGGGACAAGGATAATGAAGACTAGTTTACAAATATCATCTCATAATATATCAACAAAGTAAAATAAATTAATGATTTTAATTAAATCAAAAGTCATTATTGGTTACAAATGGTGGTTTCCATCAACTTGAATAATCCCCTTCCCTTTGCATAAAGGAAATTGTTTTTGCTAGGACAAAGCTTTCCTATTTCATGTTTAGTAATATCCCAAGTAAACATAATCATGGTTATATAACTTTAATCCTTCCATTAATCATGATTACATAACTTTAATTGTTTCATTCATGATTACATTAACTTTAACCCTTATGAGTTTATTTCATTCATGATTACATTAACTTTAACCCTTATGAGTTTATTTCATTCATGATTACATTAACTTTAACCCTTATGAGTTTATTTCATTCATGATTACATTAACTTTAACCCTTATGAGTTTATTTCATTCATGATTACATTAACTTTAACCCTTATGAGTTTATTTCATTCATGATTACATTAACTTTAACCCTTATGAGATTGCTTTTGACCTCACAAACCATGCTAACTTCCATGTAAGAATCGCTAACTTCCATGTAAGAACCCTTGATTGGGATAGTGCATAAGAAAAGTAATACTACCACAATGTTATATCTTGTAAGAATAAGCTTGGTACAACAATGTTATCTCGTAAATAAGCTTGGACACGTTTGACCAATGTCTTCAGGTCAAAATCATTTTCAATAAAAATAAAATTTCTCTAAAATCAAATCGATATCCAATCCAAGAAAGCACAATGAGATAAAGGAGAATTCTCTCATGTTATGCTTTTGTGCCAAAAACTACGTATCTCTAATGAGATATCACTAACATATGAACACTTTGTTTTCATTTTTTGGTTTCAAATCTTTGTATAGCAATCCAACATAAAGAACACAAAGATTCCCATTATATGGGAAGAAAAACATGAATATTTGTAAATATAGGATATTTGGTTTTATGCATATTGCCACATTATTTTGATTTCATCCTATAAACGACCTCACATTATGGCAAACAAGGAATCTCCATAATGCTACATTATTATGATTCCATCCCCATAAAGAGCCTCACACTGCAAAAAAGAATCCCCATAAAACTACATTATTATTATTATGATTTCATCCCATAAAGGCCTCACACTAAGGAAAGCAAGGAATCCCCATAAACATATTCACATACTCATTATGGCAAACAAGGAAATCCCTCAATAATCAAGGAGGTTAGAAGAAATCCCCATAAAACTACATTATTATGATTCCATACCCATAAAGGGGGCCTCACACTACAACAAACAAGGAAATCCCTCAATAATCAAGGAGGTCAAAAGAAATCCCCATAAAACTACATTACTATGATTCCATACCCATAAAGGGGGCCTCACACTACAACAAACAAGAAATCCCCATAAACCACATTATTATGATTCCATCCCATAAAGGGCCTCACACTATGACAAACGAGGAATCCCCATAAATAGCCTCACACTATGGTTGTAACTAACCTTCCACATCTGCCTCACACTAAAACAAACAAGAACTCCCCATAAACCACTTCCACATCTGCCTCACACTACAACAAACAAGAAATCCCCATAAACCACTTTATTATGATTCCATCCTATAAAAGGCCTCACACTATGGGTACCCATAAAGGGCCTCACACTATGGGCAATGAGGAATCCCCATAAAAAGCCTCACACTACCTTTCACATTTAGATCTTAAAAATATTACCAAAACCATAAAATCTTGGTCGTAATGACATTAAGAACCACCTTTCAATAAATAATGACCTTAAATATTAACACCTTTTGAGGCCAACCTTTTAAGTCAACTCGGTTAACACTTCGATTGATATGCACTATTATCCAATACAAAAATTCAAATATTAAAGTTACCCAAATTTACTCTTATTATTAGTCACTGTCGTAGGCATAAAGAGACTATAGCGATCGATAATTCATTGACTACATATTAGTTTGTCCTTTGACCCGAAATATTTGCACAATATCTATTGTTGGAGCTATGGAATTAAAAGCATATATTTTTATATAATAAAAAGTAACATATATGTACTGATTTGATTGGATAAGAGATTGGAGGTCTTATTGCCGGCTTCGCTATTCCCAATGTATTATATGGCAACATATCCAAACTTTTTCTCGTAGATAGTATTTTTGAATCATATATTTTTCCTTTATATTGCTTGAAGGTGGATTAATGCTAGCATTAGTTCGAATGTTTGTATTAGCATTTTCTGCTAGCTAGATATATCCGTAAGTTTTGATATGTACTAAGCATATTGAAATGTTTTTATATCCAAGATTTGTAGTGATTGAGAATTCCAAAGTTTATAGCATCTTTGGCGGATGTATATTTGTTGAAATGTATTGACACTTATTCCGAGATGCCTCAATAGGCCTGACAGCTTAAATGTTTACATGACATGACGTACTCCAACACCCCTGATAGCTTAAATGTTTGCATACCACGAGGTCCTTAGACAGCATGACAGTCATAAATGTTTATGTAAATACGCTTCTCGGAGTACATTTTTCCTCGAAATTTTCTATACAGTTACAGTGAATTTGCACAGTCTTGTTTGTCCACCACCAGTTCAATAACCATTGTATGTTTCATCCTTGTTCTGCCATTGAAGCTACATACATTGTTTACTGGTTCGGTGAGTGCTTCTTCTTCATTGGTTTGTTGGTTGCTACCATTGAAAGTTTCATCCTCGTAATCGTTGAAGCTACATACATTGTTTATTGGTTTGGTGAGTGCTTCTTCTTCCCTGGTTTGTCTGTTGTTTGTTGTTGTTGTTACGCTCACGATTCGACCTGCACTTCTGCATTTCATCGTTTCGGAGTAAGTTTCGATGCCATAGTTTCATTTTGTATTCCTTGTTTGTTGTTGAGTGTTTGCAGTTTGCAAGTAAGAATGTTTGCTTATTTGTAGTCGTATGCTCCTCTTATGTTTTCGGTTCCTTCTGTCCTTGGGCTGCAGTTTCAAAATCGTTGGAGATACATATGTTGTTCACTAGCTCGATGGTTCTTGCTAGTTCGTTGGTTCGTGGGTTGCTGGTTTTGTTTGTTTGGCTCGGGTTTACGCTTTGGGGCCCCAGGGGTGCAATTCGGCTTGTTTGTTCTTTCTCACTGGTTTGGTGCTTGTTGTTTTCTTTTGTTTGATTCAGCGTTGCAGGGTTCGGGTCCAACGGAGGTGGTTGGAGCTTTTCTTTCTTTTCTTTTTTTTTGGATTATTATTGTTTTTTTGGGGTGCTTTACGATATTCATCCCCTGCACTCACGAGTCGACATGCAGTTGTGTTATTTTTCTTGTCTGCCAAGGCCGATATCTGTTATTCTGTGAGATTTTGTTGGTGCTCCAGTCCTACCATGAAATAAAAAAGTTGCATGCAAAAATGTTCGAGGATTACATGTGAAATTGCAATAGCCGTTGTTTTTTTGTTGGAATAAAGCATATGTATGCACACTACATTTATAAGCCATGTATGGTCAGATGTGCGGATATGACATTACATGTTCTTTCTCCTCTACATAGACTGGTGTGCGCAAGATACAATTTGTGTTGTGCTTGAGATATATATGTGCAACAAAGATTCTGCAAGATTATATTAGGATGTCTGGAAGCATGTCTGGGTGGTTTGCCATGAAAATCCAAAGACTTGTATCGTGGGCAAAATAGTATGTGTAGAGGATAAAGAACATGTATTTCCATTGGTGGAAGAATATCTAGATAAATTGCCAAGGAAAACCATAAATCATTTAGCTGCGGCCATGCAATTGCGTGATTTTTTGTGCCTTGTAATATATTTTGGGCAGGGAAAAAAATTTACACGTTTACAGCGATGGATAGAGAAGCACAAAGGTTCACGTTTCTGCCTTTCTAGACTGTTCGTTGATTCAATTTTACTGTATGTACATATTTCTTGTTCTGTGGTGAATACCAACTTCCATTGATGTTCATTGTATTTTGTGCGTTCCCACATTGAAACAAACATAGTAGTTGGAGAAAACGAGGGAGTCTTAACTGCTTCGGTTGAAGAGGATATAGAAAGGTGCATGCTTGTACTGTTGTTTCATATTGCGTTGTTTTGTATTTCATTTATGGTTTGTATGTGTGTTAAACTAGTTGCATGCCTTCCTACATGGTAAGTTATCTTGGTTACATGCCTTCCTTCCTGCATACTAAGCTAGTTCATGTCCGTTGTGTTTTCGCTGCATTGCTGCATCTAAACAAACATAATGGGTGGACAAGACAATGGAATCTTTGGCGGGTGAGTAGACATGTTTCTCTTTCTTTTATATGTCTGTCTTCATACTAACTTGCCTTCGTGTCCATTGCATATTCGACGTTGTTGCCTTGGAAAAATAAGGTTGCTTGGACAGGGAGATGAATTGTTTTTTTTTAACATAAACGGATATGAGATTAGATTAAAAAGTGTGGCAGAGCCACTGGTTCAGATTACAAAATGCCCAATGTTTCTTTGGGACTTTAACTACAAACTGCTTTAACTACCACAGCTATGAATACAAGCAAGCCTACTAACTGCCAGAGTTCCTTATGTGCTTACTAAACTGCTTATTTAAGCCATGGCTACTACATTGCCAGACTGCTGGAGAGCTTGATTCAGTGACACTTAACTCAGAAATTACTTTTCTTCATCCTGATTCCAGTTACTATTGAGCTGGGCCATTTTGGCCTCCAGTTGCTCCATTCTTTCGTCGAATTCTTGTTGTGGGTTCTTTAATTCTTGATGCAGCTTGTCTAATTCTTCAGCAAACCCGATCTTTGTTAGAGTGATGTCTGATTCAAGCTGTTCAAGCCTGCGACCTGCTTCCACATCCAAATTTTCCAAGAAATCTAACTGATGCTGTAGCATCTGCTGCAAATTTGCCAGGGTCGTGTCCATCTGCTTCAAGCGTTCTTCTGTACTCATCGGCCCTTTGGAGGAAGACGCCATCGCCCTTCTTACTTTACTTCGCGTTCCTGGAGTGGTTCGCCCTTGAATATTGCCTTCTTTTGGTGCCTGCACTTCTTTGCTGAGCGTTCCTTGAGCCGAATTGTGAGGGACCCGAGTGCCCTTTATTTCTCTTTGAGTCTTAGCTATCATTATTTTTGGGAGATGGGGGATTCGCACGAATCCAGTGTCTGCCTCCAAGCTCGGGCTCTCTATCTTTTGGTACCTGGCTGAGTGTATTTGCCAATAGATCCGAGCGCCCCTGTCCTCATGCCCGATTCGATTTGATCCTTTGTACCTGCGCGAACCTGTCTTTGTATGAACGATGAAGGATCTCATGAGATTAGGGGATCTCCACTTGATCCAAAGTGCCATTCACTGACAGTGTACCTTCTTTCAATTGCACGCCTTGATTGGCTTCTTGATCTGCATTGCAGTTTTGGTCTCTTAAAACATGATAGAACTG
>ML807621.1:104383-120894 GCA_009831015.1 Picea engelmannii
AACTTCCAGGTCTACCTCTACGCAAATGCGCGCACAAGAATACTGATCCCTTGGTTCTGCTCGATCGATGTAGCGCCCAAGACCATTTCCGATTGCTTGAAGAGAGGAGGTATTCCAGCAGTGGATTGGTAGATTTGGAAGTCTGACCCAGACTGGGACGTCTTTGGGGATTTCTGAGGCAGGATCGAAGCTCGGGGTCCATCTATTCAGATAAAGTCCTTGAGTGCCCATGAAGTAAGGGTCGTTCCTCAAGATTAGATCTATGTCCTCCTGGGATATAAATTCGAAGATGAAATATCCCTGTCCGACTGCGTAGCTGGTAACACTGTTTGTAATCAGCGGGCGCCAGTTTCGTTGGACCCAGTTGTCTGTGGATCTGGAGGAGGGCCAGAGACCCATGAATTGGCCAATGAGACCGCGTTCAGAGAGAGAGAGGGCGACTTTCATCGGTTGATCAGGAGGGAGATCTATTTCTGGAATGTCCTTCAGTTTCTTGACGAAGTTGGGAGCTTCTACTGTGGTCGTTTGTTTGCTACACGCCTCTACCAGACGACGAAAAGAGGAGGCTGGGGAAGGAGGGGGCGGCGGCTCCCCTCCCTGACCTTCCATGGAGGCTTAAACCCTATCGCACCAGGATGCGCGAGCTTTCACAAATCGCGTTTTTTCGCCCTGTCTACTGACCAACAAGTTTCAAAAAGTTTCAGGGAGATGAATTGTTATGTGCAACAACAGAGGGTTTTGTGGTACAATCTTCTAAAAGGTATACCAAGTGTGTTGGTAAATCAAATATACAAACCGGGTGGGGGCATATAATTTTAGGCTTGAAAACGATGACTTTGTAGTAATGGGCCTTTCTGCCGTCCCTATTTCTACTTTTTCCATTTTCTATTATCCCTTTTGTTTTCTAATTCATCTACCTAGTGTGCTTTCCGAAAATTCCTTCGTGCGCTGGTTGGCGGACTAACGGATTCACATATGTGGTCGTGCTTCTACCTTATTCCATAGTTACCCACTTTCTCAATTGTGGGTGCCAGGCTGGCAGGTTGAAGATTTCTCCCCTGGCTTCCGGGGGTCCGCGATATACATATTGGCCATGGTGCCTTGCGCTCACGCCCTGTTTACTGTTAAACATTTCTCAAGTTAAAATAATCAGATGCACATAGTTTTACGGTTATTTGGTCTTTCTGATGGACAATATACAATGCATATGCTTGTTTAGTCCTGATGTTCATATGCACATGCTTGCATCAGAAAAAGTTGGACTAGTGACACGGGCATGAGCAGTTAGTCATCCCAGACATCAGCAGACCGACAAGGCCAAAGGTAAAGATGCATATGCTCTGCTCTTACTATGTTTACTAAAAAAATATCCTGGGGTATATATTCATCTATGGTATGGAGGATATGTTGATGTCATCTACAATGCATGGTTTGCAGCTTGCAATAAGTATCAGCAAGTACAAGCGAAACGTCAAACGTGTTGCATGTTCTGCAGACTAAGAGGTGTGGTTGCGAAACTCTAGCTCCATAGTTCATCAAAACTATGCATGTAATTGTAGCACACTACCATTTACTTTAGTTTTCTTTTTCAAAAAATGTCATCAGGTCTAGAGTTGTGACATCCAAAGTATTGTCAATACAGGGCTTGAACAGTCGCCGAACTAGACAAGTGTTCGTCGGAGACATAATGGTTGTCTATAGCACCTACTTGGACAAGGAAAACAAAAGTAGATCCATTATGCGTGCTGACATGACAGACAAGGAGGCCATGATGACAGTGACACTGATTGTTCCTCCACAACTTGTCCAGAAACATGCAGAAAATATATTTCCGCGTAATGGGATATCCATTAAAAAGTTTAATATATTGCCCAAAACACTATATGACCATGGTGATTGCGATCGAATTATTTCGCTCAACGAAACAAGCATTGTGGAAAAAATTCCCGTTGTTTATTCAGAATATCATTTCGTCCCGGACTCGACTATCAGCCAGCTTGCACAGAGCACTGATATTTACCTGATCTAAACGATTGGGGCAGTTGTCACACTGGCGAGAAAATTTGGCTCGCAACACATTCTCCATATAAAGGATGGAGAGTCAGACAACGACAAGGCAATGGTACCGCTTTTCATATTCAGTTTTGTCCTTTACTTTGGCATGTGCATGTATCTCAGATAAGTTACACAAATATTGCACTGATCCATGTTGCAACTACAATTGTTCGATATGTATTCAGATTTGTTTTCGTCAATGGAACAACAATTGCATAGAGGGTAGATTCCACTTATGTTGTTCAAAAATATAACAAAGAAGAGGGATTCTAGAGAAAGGATCTTTCGGACAACCCAGGCAACATTTGTAACAAAGTTGCGAACATATATAGTAGAGGATATGAAGAAACTAGCTAGCTCTACAACTGTTGTGCGTATACATCCACAAAATCATCCTTACTTTGTTTATAGAAATAACCTTCAACAAATTCCCGCGCCTGTTTAATTTTTATTTTTATTTTAAAGGGGAGGAGGGGTGCAGTTGTGTATTATATTGTTCAATGTATTAATCCCTTTTCTCGCATTCCCAGGTTGAAGGTCTTTTAGTTGCAACCAATCTGTACTTGACCCCCTTTGAACCTGTAAGTGCAAAATGCAACTCCGCTGCTTCTGCCTCTGCTTTGATAAGTGATGATACGATTAATTATCTACGATGCGGTGAAAAATGTCCATATATATATGGACATTGCGTCAATGTTGTTATCTGAACCGTGGGCAACACAACCATGCATTGTACGATTAGGCAACCTTTGTTACAAAATGTGCTTCCTAAGTCGACAGAGTTGTCGAATGAAACGTATCTACAGAAAAAGGCAAGCAGTGTCTACATGTTGTGGGAGCTTCAGATACATAGAAAATTCACCTTAAATGAGAACAATGCAATTTTGCATATCGGCTGAAGAAGGGGAATATATATATATATATATATATATATATATATATATATATATATATATATATATATATATATATATATATATATATATATATCAAACTTTGGCAGGAAACGAAAAATACCTCATGTGTCTCTATAATATTTGTTCAACATCCAGATGAATGTTCGTTGGACTTGGCTAGTTGGGATTGCACGCGCATAAGATTAACATGGCAACAATCTCCATATATCCTATGGCCCTGGTTATTTTCTACTGGGAACATATACGAGATGCAAGAGAAAATGAATGCACCGACGCCTTTTCTTTGTATATCAAATTGTTAGGTGCAAAGGTCGATAGGTTCTACTCTATGGAACCTTCTGGGAACTTGCTTGCGGCCTATTTGAAGTATGGTTGGTTCCTAGTTATGAGATTTGTCTGTCAATTTGTATACCATGGAACTCCAACTGTTCTTTGGAGGACTTGGAACAATATAATTGAATTTTTTAGCCAGTTGGCCCGCAGATCCGCCTGATAATTTCTATGTCGTTGTAACACAAATGTACTATGGGACTTGCTTTAGCAGATTTCCTTGATCGATGAACTTGGTCAAATTATTGTTCTGAAATAATTTGAAATCAATGAATATATAGTGTGCGAAGTGCAATTGTCCTATCATATCAACAAGAGGCTCTTAACATTCAAATTGGTCATTGTTTTGGCATTTTTGCTTATTCGATGAACTTGGTAAAATTAATATCCTGGAATAATTTGAAATCAATGAATATATACTATGTGGAGTGCAATTGTGTTATGAAATGAACAAGAGGCCCTTAAAATTCAAATTGGTCCTTGTTATGCTTGCGGTGATAGAATTTTTAAAAAAATTTCTTTTGTTTCCTTCATTTTAAAAAAAATAAGCGATTTAACATCCTTTAATAATTTAATGTAATTCACTTGTACAATATCAATAGTTAATATTAATAATTTAGTATTTGAAAATAACGTTTTTAGATAAAGTTAGATAGGATGACCATCCCTAAACAATTGCAATGTTGAACTCACCAGTCATGGAGTCCGCAAGTCCGCCTGTCAATTTGTATATCGCAAAACTCTGGGTGGTATTTGCAGGACACGAAACAAAAGAGGCTCAATTTTCAGCCCGCCAAGCCGAGAACCCGCGATCCAAAAAGTGCCTAAGTATGGAATCAGGGATCCGCATATGCTCTATAAAATCTCTTTTCCATATTTTCTAAAAGTACATGTTTACTATGTATTGCTTGTTTGTCGAAAAACATTTTATATAAGTCACCCGACCAGATTGTACAAACTTTCTCGTCTAATTAAATTCTGCAATATCAATATTTAATATTAATAATTTACTATTGAACATAATGTTTTTAGTTTTGTTAGATATTTGATAGGGATTGTCATTTGTAAACAATGGCAAAGTTGAACCCGCCAGCCCTCAAGTCCATCTATCAATCTGTATATCACGGAACTCCGAATGCTATTTGGAGAACATGGAACAATGAAAGTGCAATGTTGAGCCAGCTAGCCCGTAGCTCCATTTGTCAATTTGTATATCATGGGTGGGTGGGTGGTATTTGTAGAGCGTAGAACAATAGAGGCCCAATTTTCAACTTGACATCCCCCGATAAAAAAAAATGGCTATATATGGAATTAATACGGGATCGCTACGGGACAATAAAAGTGCAATGTTCATCCAACCAGCCCGCAAGTCCACCTATCAATTTGTATATCACGGAAGTTTGGGTGCTATTTGTAGGACATGAAACAATAGAACCTCAATTTTTAGCCTGTCGGGCCGCGAACCCGCGATCCAAAAAATGCCTCATTATGGAATGAGGAATCCGCATGTGCTCTATAAAATCTCATGTCCATACTTTATAAAAGTACATGTTTACTATGTATTTCACGTTTGTCGGAATACTTTTATATCACTCACCCAACCAGATTGTACAAACTTTCTCGTCTAGTTAAATTCTGCAATATCAATATTTAACAGTAATAATTTACTTGGGAGTCCATCTGTCAATCTGTATATCGCGGAACTCCAAGTGTTGTTTGGAGCACACGAAACAAAAAAAATGCAATGTTGAGATAGCCAGCCCGCAGGTACGCTTTTCAATTTGTATATCGCAAAATTGTGGGTCCTATTTGTGGAGCACAGAACAATAGAGGCCCAATTTTCAACCCCCAACCCACCAGCCCCCGATCCAAAAAAGTGGCTATATATGGAATTAATACAGAATCGCTAAGGGACAATAACAGTGCAATGTTGAGCCAACCAGCTCGCAATTCTGCCTGTCAATTTGTATATCGCGGAAGTGTGGGTGCTATTTGTAGGACACAGAATAATAGAGGCTCAATTTTCAGCCCGCGAGGCCGAGAACCCGCGATCCAAAAAGTGTCAAAGTATGGAATGAGGGATCCACATATGCTCTATAAAATCTCATGTTCATACTTTATAAAAGTACATGTTTACTATGTATTGCTTGTTTGTTGGAAAACTTTTATATCAGTCGCCCCACCAGAATGGACAAACTTTGTCGTCTAATTAAATTCTGCAATATCAATATGTAATATTAATAATTTAGTATTGAAAATAATGTTTTTAGATATGTTAGATAATTGATAGGGATTGCCATCCGTAAACAATGGAAAATTTGAACCCTCCAGCCCTAGAGTCCATCTATTAATCTACATATCGCGGAACTCCGAGTGGTATTTGGAGGACACGGAACAATGAAAGTGCAATGTTCAGCCAGCCAGCCCGAGAGCCCCCAATAAAAAAAAGTGGCTAAATATCGAATTAATATGGGGTCACTACGGGACAATAAAAATGCAATGTTCAGCCAAGAAACCCGCAAGTCCTCCTGTGAATTTGTATATCGCGGAAGTCTGGGTGCTATTTGTAGGACACGAAACAATAGAGACTCAATTTTCAGCGCTCCAGGTCGCGAACCCACTATCCAAAAAGTGCCTAGGTATGGAATGAGGGATCCGCATATGCTCTATAAAATCTCATGTCCATACTTTATATAGAGACTCATGTCCGCAAGTCCACCTGTCAATTTGTATGTCACGGAAGTCTGGGTGCTATTTTTAGGACACATAACAATAGAGATTCAATTTTCAGCCTGCCAGGCCGCGAACCCGCAATCGAAAAAGTGCCTAAGTATGGAATGAGGAATCCACATATGCTCTATAAAATCTCATGTCCATACTTTACCTTTGGGACTATATATAGTAATTAGTTTATTATAGATTATAGCTTATAGTAATTTCACATGTAATCCTCGAACAATTTTGCATGCAACTTTTTTCTTTCATGGCAGGACTGGAGCACCAACAAAATCTCACAGAATAACAAATATCGGCCTTGGCAGACATGACAAATAACACGACTGCATGTCAACTCGTGGGTGCAGGGGCTGAATATCGTAAAGCGCCGCCAAAAAACAATAATAATCTGGAAAAAAAAATCTCCAACCACGTCGTTGGACCCGAACCCTGCTAGGCCACCACAATGGACAAAATTTATCGTCTAATTAAATTCTGCAATATCAATATGTAATATTAATAATTTAGTATTGAAAATAATGTTTTTAGATATGTCAGATAATTGATAGGGATTGTCATCCGTAAACAATGAAAAATTTGAACCTACTAGCCCTGGAGTCCATCTGTCAATCTGCATATAGCGGAACTCTAAGTGGTATTTGGAGGACATGGAACAATGAAAGTGCAATGTTCAGCCAGCCAGCCCGAGAGCCCCTGATAAAAAAAAGTGGCTAAATATGGAATTAATTCGGGATCGCTACAGGACAATAAAAATGCAATGTTCAGCCAGGCAGCCCGCGAGTCCTCCTGTCATTTTGTATATCGTGGAAGTCTGGGTGCTATTTGTAGGACACAAAACAATAGAGACTCAATTTTCATCCCGCCAGGCTGCGAACCCGCGATCCAAAAAGTGCCTACATATGGAATGAGGGATCCGCATATGCACTATAAAATCTCATGTCCATACTTTATATAGAGACTCATGTCCGCAAGTCCGTCTGTCAATTTGTATGTCGCGAAAGTCTGGGTGCTATTTGTAGGACACAAAACAATAGAGACTCAATTTTCAGCCTGCTAGGCCGCGAACCCATGATCCAAAAAGTGCCAAAGTATGGAATGAGGGATCCACATATGCTCTATAAAATCTCACGTCCATACTTTATATAGAGACTCATGTCCGCAAGTCCACCTCTCAATTTGTATATCGCGGAAGTCTGGGTGCTATTTGTAGGACACAGAACAATAGAGACTCAATTTTCAGCCCGCCAGGCCGCGAACCCGCGATCCAAAAAGTTCCTAAGTAAGGAATCAGGGATCCACATATGCTCTATAAAATCTCATGTCCATACTTTATAAAAGTACATGTTTACTATGTATTTCTCGTTTGTCGGAATACTTTTATATCACTCGGCCGACCAGAGTGTACAAACTTTCTCGTCTAATTAAATTCTGCAATATCAATATTTAACAATAATAAATTACCGTAGGTCCGCTTGTGAATTTGTATATCGCGGAATTGTCAGTGCTATTTGTAGAGCGCGGAACAATAGAGCCCCAATTTTTTGCCCGCCAGCCCAAAAGCCCCCGATCAAAAAAAGTGGCTAAATATGGAATTAATACGGAATCGCTACGGGACAATAAAAGTGCAATGTTCAACCAACCAACCCGCAAGTCCGCCTGTCAATTTGTATATCGCGGAAGTGTGGGTGTTATTTGTAGGACACGGAACAATAGAGGTTCAATTTTCAGCCCGCCAATCCGAGAACCCGCAATCGAAAAAGTGCCTAAATATGGAATGAGGGATCCGCATATGCTCTATAAAATCTCATGTCCATACTTTATAAAAGTACATGTTTACTATGTATTGCTCGTTTGTTGGAAAACTTTTAAATAACTCACCCGACTAGATTGTACAAACTTTCTCGTCTAATAAAATTTTGCAATATCAATATGTAATATTAATACTTTAGTATTGAAAATAATGTTTTTAGATATGTTAGATAGTTGATAGCGATTTCCATCCGTAAACAATGGCAATCTTGAACCCGCCAGCCATGTCCATCTGCCAATCTGTATATTGCGGAACTCCCAGTGCTATCTGGAGGACATGGAACAATGAAATTTCAATGTTGAGCCAGCCAACCCGCAGGTCCGCTTGTCAATTTACAAATTCCGCGACATGCAAATTGACGGTCGATATTTGTCACTGAGATGCAATATGAAAATCGACCCTTCACGTCTCTTGGGTATATCTTCTGCCGTTTTTATTTTGTAACCCGCTTAACCGCTTTCCATACTTTGTTATTTATTGAAATCGGTTTCACCATCACCGATGCCTTCGTACTTGTTTTCAGATATTCAATAATTAAGCTTTAATGCTAGTATTCATCCTGCAGAAACCGTTAAGATTGTCATTATTGTCCGCAAATCCGGAGAAGATTTTTCATTACTACAAATTAAACTAAAGATTTGTGCACAAGTATGTTATCCTTTCCAAGTATTCATTTCAAAGGCCATGCAATCTTTTTTTTGTGCGCCAGCGTGTTGGTGCTTTTAATAAATTTCTAATTCTTCATCTCTCTTCACAGTCACCGCCAGCTTCACACTTTTTTCTAATTGTGCAATTAGTGACCTGTGATGGTGACAACTCATTCCGCACGAACCCTGGAGATTTTCATTGATCAATGAAAGGCTCGAGGAGATATTCCATTCATACGCATTAAACCATAATTTGCGGAGGCTTATATTATCCCTCCCCGATTATCATTTCAAACATCGTCTCGAGCAAACGGAATTTCCTAATAACTTGTGGCAGCAGTTGTCTCCAGACATAGTAAACACATTGGGGCATAATGGCCGAAGGTTGCACTCTTCCAGGGCATATTCTTACTATTCATCTCCCTTTGCCCAGGAGCAAAAAAGGAGATGGTCCCTTGGTACAGCGAGAGATATATTTCAAGCCAAAAAATTCGAAGGCAACCTTGGTTGCTCAAAGAACCTGCCCAGTTGCATTCATGGTTGTCGCAGAAGTTGATGCCATGATTTCCGAGCCGGAAGAAGATAATCTGATGGATAATGATACGACAATGGATGGTGGAAATGCAGAGAATCTTCCCACTCCTGCACCCAAATTGAAATCAATCATAACGGATGGAACTTCCTGGATCGGTGATGGCGGTCATGACAACACCAAAAGGAGTTTAAGAAAATAAACCGACGGTGAACACAATAGTCACTTTGCAGCGCGAAAGTAGGAATTCCATAGTTCCAAATTAGTCTGTTCTGGGCGGAAGAGTTTCACTATAAATCAATGATATGTTGATGCTCCCAGAGACATATTTCAAGCCAAAAAATTATTGATTAACATCTTCAATAATCAGGTCCAAAATTCTCATTGTTGCAAGGTATTTTTCTAGTAGTCATCTCCTTCCGCCCAGAATGGACTAATTTGGGCCTCTGGAATTGCATGTGCAAGTTGTGCTCTTGAATATTTTTGGACTATGCAGAGGCGGTTTCAGCTAAGGGCTATTCCATTTGCCCTGCAACGTTTTTTGTATTCCTCCTCATGGGAAGCTTCTGAAAACTATCAATTTCAGCACAGGATGATTCATCGAGGAGAAAATTGCAAGGATCTTGCATAATGTTGATCCTGTGCCTGTGTTTGTCGTAGATACGTTCAATGTTTTGGCCCGAAGAACTAGGTCCGATTTCTAAGGATAGATGCACAATACTCAGTGTTTTTCTTATTTTTTAAAATGGATTTGCTATTAAAAAATATTTGCCTTCAACTCTTCGTTGTTGCCTCTTTTCTAAATTTAACACATGTTCTCATTGGCATGGTTCAGTGCTCCCGTACTTCTTCGATATTGTGTTTACTTAGGTTATTTTTTCTAAGATGGAACATATAACAATTATATGCCAATGTACTGTGTGAATCCAACAACTTTTTATGAAAACAAAAAATGGATTACACAGTTTCAAACCAACGTTCAATTCTATTCGTAATGAAGATATAACATAGCAATACCAATGTACAATGTTGGAGCAAAATCGTTATTATTGTTTCTAGACATGCAATTATTAAGTTTTAATGCTAACAACCAATAATGCAAGAAGTTTAATACTTTAGTTAATATGTTGCAGTCATGGAAGAATGTATCAAGAACAGAGTTACACCCACACGTTCTAATAAAATATAATCTTCAACAAAGCATTTGCTGACAATTAGTATAAAATGAAGTTTAGTAGTTAAGTTAATATGTTACATTCATGGAAGAATGTATCAAGAACATACTTACACAACACGTTAATAAAATGCCTTGCTCCGCAGCTTCACCGATTCACGTGTTTCCAACGATCGCTTCCCCTTTCTTTAAATTGACCCTCTATTGTTCTGTGTCTTACAACTAGCACCTAGAGTTCCGCAATATACAAATTGACAGGCGGACTTGCGCACTGACCAGGTCAACATTGCACTTCTACTTTTTCGTGACCTCCAAACAATATTCGGAGCTCCGCGATATACAAATTGACAGACAGGATCCGGGGCTGGTGGGCTCAAGATTGCCTTTCTTTAGGAATGGAAAAGTGCTAAAACGAGACATACCACATTTGCGGCACATCAGCTATATTAAAGCGCAAAGCATTTCCTCTATAGTTATGTGTCCTGCAAACAACACCCATAGTTTTGCACTATACAAATTGACAGTCGGACTTGGACGAAGCATACAAAGAAGAACCAAGTAAACTCATAGATCGTGTTCCTGGTCCTTGTTTTCTGTTCCCGCCAGCTTTGCAATTCTTTCCAAGTATATATCTTTCCACGAAAATGGGATATTTGTTACAGATGTGAATATATTGGTCCTTGTTTTTCTGTCTTCTATACTTGGCCAAATATTTGTTTCTCTTTTCCCTAAACTTTATCTTTTTCGTCACTTATTCGTTCTTTTGAAAATATATGGTTGAGCGCATGGGTGGTCTTGCGGGTTCACAGTTGCACTCGTGCTCTTTTATCGCAACACCGATCGAGCGCTTCCCCATTTCATACCCAGAAACTTCTTCGATCGTGATTTCCCGGTAGGCGGGCTCTAGATTGGAATTTTGTTTTTCCATGGACCCCTAACAGTACCGTCACTTCTGCGATATATAAATTTGCAACTGGCCATAGATCATATCCTCTTCCATATTACGGTCCACCTATGAAGCCCTCTTCCGTGGTATACATTTTGCACTAAAAACTTTCAAGAAATACAATTTAACCGTCGGGTCCTCGCATATTTTGTGGAACTATTGTCACCCCATTTTGAAGTCTGTTTGTCTGCTTTCCATACTTCGCCATTTCTTCAAATTTATTTGGCGGATCGTCGGTTTGGCGGGTTGAAGAAATATTTAGTTCGTAGTCGTTGTTTTTTGTACCCGCACCCCTTTGCAATTAGCAGTTGGAAATTATATATAAGATCTTATTGTTATGCATGCAATTAGAAATTTCCCTATTCCATACTTAGCCACTTTGTTGGAATTTTGCAAATATACAAACTGGTCGCTCAATTGCCCCATCATGATCTCTTTCATTTTACACATTTTGCACTCAAAAATTCTGATACATGAAATTTGACCGTGCAACACTCGGTTGTCCTGACTATCCCTGTAACCCTTTTTTGAATCTTGTCCTACCGCTTTTCAGAGCTTGCCATTCTTTTCTTGCTCTCTGTCGTCTCCGTCACCTTCGCAGTTGTCTATAATAAAAGGAAAATACACACACACACACACACACATATATATATATCTTGTTTCTAAATATGGAATTACTGGCATTTAATTCTAACAGGTCATCATGTAGATACCGTATAGATTGTCGTTGATGGGCAAAAGGCTCGATGACATCTCGTATTGATGCGCTTTAAACCAAAATTTGCAGGGGGATTATATTATCCCTTCCGAGTGTTCATTTCAAAATCATGAAATCCCATTCACACGTTGTGGCCTTCGCACGTTCACAAAACCTCCAATCCTTAATTGCTCTTCGCATACTCGCCACCTTCGCATTTCTAAATATGCAATAAATAAGCTTTACTGTTAACATCTCATCATGCACCACCAATATAGATTGTCATTAATCAATGAAAGGCTTGAGGAGCTTTCCCATTCATAAGAATTTAACCAAGATTTAGCAAAGAGTTACATTATCGGCTCGAACTGTTCATTTAAACCATCATCTGCACCAAAGAAACATTCTCATAAACCTATGGCATCATCTCGACAGCAGTTCTGTGGAGATACAGTGAACATCTTTGGGCACGAGGACCAGAACTTCCAGTGGTCCAGGGCATATTCTTATTAATCAACCTCTATCGCAAAGAACCAAGTAATTTGGACCTCCGGGATTGCTCATGCAGGCTGTGTCCCTGAGGTTTTTGACTGTAAGGACCTGGTCTCTTGGTGCGTCGATAAATTTATTGCAGAGAAAATAATTATTCCACTGCGGGACCGCTCTTCTATTTCTTTGTCACATCAGGTCTTCAGCTAGATGCTGAAATTGTCGGAACCAACATTGACGTTCAGAGGAGAAGATTGCAAATAGTTCCTAGCAAAGCCTAATAACGGATTGGACCTCTTGCCCCTTTTTTTGGAAAACCCTCTTCTAGTTCCTGAAGATATTACAAGCATGCATGTTAGTTCATTTAGAAATCCATTTCGTGAAATTGTCTGGTTGTTTACAATAATAACGGGACAGGAGTCCACAACAACTGTTTCCCGCATGGCTCTTTATATTTTGTATTTCACAGTCAACGAAAAAACCATTTTTTATTGGGGCAGGTTAATTTCCCATGAAATCTCTTCCCAATTGTCAAGCTACAAAAGGGAAAAGAAATTTTATATGTCATCCTATTTAGTTTTTGCAATAGCGCATTCCTGTCGGTTTCCGCAACTGTCTCTGTCCAAGAATGTCAACTGTGAATTCCACCCAATAATGTTCTAGTACCAGGCCTTGTCGAAGCACAAGGCTTCCCACTGTTTTTATGAGGTTTTTAATGGTTTCCTCTCTGTTTTCAAAGTTTTGTTGTTAGGAGAAGATGATCCTCGCATATCTGAACATGCAACTAGTTTTTTGGACAAGAAGGGGACACTCAAACTTTTGGATAATTACACTGTCACAAGAATTTTTGGCTCCACGGAACAGCCTGCTCTCCTTCCATGTCACATTACGGACAAAATGTTTGTTGCAGAAGTAGCATGTCAATACAACTATTGGTTCCATCTGTTCCAAAGGAAGAAAAAAAACAATTCATTCATCTGCCTTGGAAAATAGGGGAGTTTGTGTTGAAAAACGTCAACAAAATTGACGATTTCGCAACACATTTTAGCATCTCCAACCTGATATATGTTGAAATCATAAGAGGGTTCGACCCCTATGATAGTTTTAGACAACATTTACAAACACTTGGCCTCGACGATTGTTTTGTAAAACAACACTTGCCCAAAAATAGAGACAGTGGCAACAATGGTCTTGCCTCTGATGTCGGCGACGTAGACACAGTGCAAAGTTGCACTAAATTGTACATGCAATAGGGGAAAGGCCCCACTGACAAGAGTGTTCAATCCGCAAATACCACTCCAAAAAGTACGACATCTTGGAGAATCTCTCCAACGGCCCACCACATCAACAAAGAAACCCAGAGTTCTTCAAACGAAGGAGGAGATAATGACCCTTCTCACTCTAAAATTGATAATTCTCACAAGCTTCCAGTAGAGAAGAAGAGAAAAAAAAATGTGGGGCAGGCAGAAGAGCCGGAAATTTAGAGTGAGAACATGGAACTTGACACTGATCTGGATAACATGATCTGCTTTTTTGATCAGCCCGGAGATGCCATCCACCATAGCCATCCAATGAACATATCCGTTACCAAAAATTTTGACGAAGATGAATCCTTCGTGTTCCAGAGCGTTGTTTTTTATAGCCGATCCAAAAAATTGATAATTGAGAAAAATAAATGTTAAAAATAAGAAAGAAAAATCTTGTTCAGAGATTGACGTTGCCAACATGTGGTCGTCCCAAATCTATCAACTTCACACCGCGAGTGAAGAAGCACTTCATGATTCCATTGGAGGCATGGAGACCGAGAATGCCAGACTGAAGACCCGAGTCAAGGAATTGGAAGATGCTTTCATTCCTATGCCATTGCTTGTCAATGCTTTGGCAATAGCCATGCCTAGCACCCCTGCACCCAATGTAAAAGCATCCTCCACCCTGCTCGCATCCTGTAAAGGATATGTGGAGAACAATATAAAAAAAAAAGAATGGAACTGGTTACCAAGGCGTAGAAAAGATCACAAACCATCAATTCCCTTGGAACCAGGGCACATAGCTTGCTTGAGCTTTTGCAGGCCGAGTTAAAAGATGAAGAAAATTTCTTTTTAAAAACGGTCATTCATTTTGGCAAGATTGTCAACAATATGACATAAACAAAAAGAAGAGAAGAAGATCTTCCATACAAAAAACCGTATCGGCCAATTGAATGCATGTTGGAAAGAAAAAGTGAAGAACTTGCATCTCATTGTTCAATCATGTGAACAAGCCATATCGAAGAAAGATAAATTATTCACGAGGCTGTCAAATATAGACTTGGCCGGGAAAACCAACGACTTCCAAGACCCCCACTTAATCGCAAACTCCTTGCCCTTAAACAAGCAAGAGTTTGATAAACATGTTGTTATGTTTAAGGCCTTGTCTCTGGAAAAGTTTTACAACATCCTTCAATTTGATCAAGCTCAAGTACACGACTGGCTAGTCAAATATGCAGTACAGAATGAGGAAATTCATCGGGCTCTCTCTAATCTTTTTATCAACTTCCGCGAATTAGAAAACGATCTTTTCAACACAAAAATCCAGAATGAGATCAACGTCTCCCCAATGAGAAGCTACATTGAAGAATGGCTCAAAAGGCAATTGAAACAGGCCGCCGACGAAAGGCACCAGGCAGTTGTCAGCATTCCAGCAGCCGTCGAGGACATCCTTGAAACCCAAGTCGTCTGCAACATCAATGAAACGACAGCCGCAAGAAAATAGCCAAAGGGCTCATATGTACCCTCATTGTAAGTTTACTTATTGCATCTTTCTTTGTTTATCAACCCAATTATTTCAGTTTCTTAAATAGAGATGTATAGTCAAACACTTATACCTTTCCATTTATTTATTTTTGCAGGTATTGCACTCTATCTTCTTTCCGCGGGAGCCCCAATCCTAATCTACATGACAAACGCATTTAAATTCCGGTTTATATGTAACAGACTTTATTTTTTTTGTATATTTCAAAATTTTTATGTTCACAAATGCAATTAAATTTTTATATTTCTTATCTCCTTTTAATTTTATGTTTTTATATATTTTTATCTTTCACTAATCCATATGGAAAATACATTTAAATTTCCAAATTTATTCTTCCACTGTCAACCAATTTTTGAATCCCACTAGTTTGCCGTGTAATCTGAGCTTGTTTTAAACAAAACATTAAACATCTAGATTCTAGAGTTGCCGCTTACAATTGCCAGCAACGGAATAGCAAAACTAATGAAATCCGCAAGAGCTCACTAGAAAGACTAAAATCACCATAAAGTCCTGCAATGCAAAATACTAACCATAATAAGCATTGTATTTCAGTATGAAAAGTGAAAGCACTATTTATTGCAATGACAAAAACAAATAGAATTACCTTTGATTCTCTAGACCTTGAAGCCACGACTATTTCTCCTACCACGAGCCATCTCATATTTCCTACCCTTGATCGAACATATGGTTTAATGTGGCTGTGTGGAACACCTGGTGCCCTTCCAAAGTGCTTAACAGCCTCACGATGGCTCTTGGGGCCACGCAACAAGACCTGTCATGAACTTTATAATAAATAGACCAAATTCACAAAAAATAATCAACCAAGAATGAAGTCTACATTCTGTTGAGGACGTTTCTAGAATTAGTGAAAAACTCATTGAAAATTGAACTCAAAATCAACATTAATCTGATTTCAAATTTCAAACAAACTGTCTTGAGTAAGAACATTGATACATGAACCCAGTTAAGCACCGATTGCTAATATCTATGGTACATTGGTGATGCATTGATACATTGGACAAGGGAATGACTGCATTACCGTGTTCTGTCCAAGAGGTGCACGCAGTGCAAGCTGATCAAAAGTTAAACATTCCCCTCCTGCTTTCAAAATTCCAGCTCTCGCTGTCTCTGTAAATCTAAGAGCAGTTACCTTCATAAACCCTATTATCATCTGTAATGGTGCCCACAACCACTGCAATCTTGTCGTCCTGAGCACACAAAACACACAATTTATTAATTTCATCGAGCAGAATCTAGCATAGTTTTTTCATTGTCCTTTTAAGGCAAGGCAAAAATTATCACACCACTTCACATAGTGTTCACATTACACTGCTTTCTGACCATTTTTGAATTTACACTTTCCAATAATGCTGTGTTAACATAGGGTT